>JAXQQM020093111.1:0-106329 GCA_034641835.2 Pinus albicaulis | reverse complement strand
TTCTAATTCAGCCTTCCTCTTCCGCTCAGATGCAGTAGCATGTTCGGCCTTCTTTTGGCGCTCAGCTTTCGCAACCTGTTCGGCCTTCTTTTTGCGTTCAGCTTCTGCTTTATCCAGCTCTTCCTTAAGTGCCCGTTCTGCTGCGGCATGTGCCTCCTTTCCCTCCTTTTCTTTCTTGGCCTCCTTGGCCTGTTTCTTCTTCTTTGTTGCTGTTGCACTCTTCTGGCATGGTTCCTCATCCTCTTTTATCTTATTTTCCCTTTCTTGCTGGGCTTTTGCTTCTGTTTCTTTCTGTTGGATGGATGGGGTAAACCCTGTGTTGGTCCGACATTTCTTGGGTAAAGAGGAAGAGGAACCTCCTAACTGACGACTTCTGTCTTCTAAGCTCTAATCATCTGGATCTTCTTGGACTATCTTTACTCCCGGAGCAAATTGTCTCTCAGCACTATACCAGTTCCTTCTCTCGTCTTCTGTCGGGTGCTCAATATGCTGATAAGTCCATTTGAATTTAGCTTTCAGGCAGTGTTCAGGAACTATTCTCTCCGGGTCATATGTTCGGTGTTCAAGCACCCCAAGCTAATAACTTTTCATTGCTTCTCCCTCTGCTGCTACTTCCCTGAAGTCTTTAACTGTGCATGCGCCAATGGTGAGGGGTAGCGTGGGCCACGGCTTCTTCTTACCTTTAGACAGGACGCTGGAGAAGCCTTGAGACATCTAGAAGCATACTTCCTGGATGAGCATTTTGTCCGTCACAAAGCGAGGCATAGCATGTAGTGCCCTGTAAGTTCCAAAGACTCGGATGAAGGTATACCCGGGGAAAGGGAACCAGTGTGCCACTTTGACTAGAGTCTTCTTGGCCCGCCAAGACATGCAGGGGGTGTCTTGGCCAAATAAGTGTCTATATAGAGAGGGAATAAACACTTGGGAGATCTGATCTATATCCTGTTTGTATTTGGACTCCCAAAATACCTTGAGTTGCAGATGAATTTCACGTGACTGCTCAAAATCCCAGTTGTGTGCCCATCCTTCGAAGTGTACTCTTGCGCAGACAACATCTAGTAGGTAAGAGGCCATGTAAAATTCGGCAGGCGTTCCTTCATCCGGGGCCAGTGCCGCATTCAAGTTGGTCTGCATTGAAGTCATCAATATGCCCGCCCAATTGAAATGGGTGCCATGTGTTGTCACATACTCCATGATGGTAGCCCAACTACCGCTGAATGTGGAGCAATCCGGGCACCCGTAAATCCTGCAAAGCATGGCAGCAACCAATTTATAAACCTTCCTCAGGCTATCCACCGGGTATTCTTGGTCTTTCTTGACCTTGAACTTCTCGGGCTCCTCCCACCATTGTCTAATAGTATCAACTATCAAAACAGCGTGAGCAATAGCCCATTCTGGAGTGAAATGCTCATCCGGGTGAGGCAATGAGTAGTAGAGGTGAGCATTCGTGCCTACGAGCGTAGCGAAAGCCCTGCCTCCGCTGTCTTGGATCACATACTTCTTAGGATCCGTCTTTTGTATGATCCAATCTATCACCTCAGGACACGGAAATATGGCTGGATGCACCCCTGCCAGATGTAGTTTGGACTTCTTGACTGCCAAGTATATTTCTCGGTTTGGGAGATCTTCTGGAAATTCCTCTTCCGGTATGGCAAATTCATGATACACTTGGTACCATCGCATACTATCATCTTTTGCAATGGTACATAGTGTATCCCTGTATATTGGGGACGGGGACACTACTTCCAGCTCATCAATTTCTTCCACCACTTGCTTGTCCTTCCTCCGAGATAGCGGGGGTGCCATGTCACTAGAATCTGATAAAACAGGTATGCACTCTATGTCTTCTTGAAGTTCACCTGTCAAATTCATAAAGGAATCCCAAGATAAGAACGACATGATGATATAAAACCAGTTACAGTTTGGTGATGAAATTTAGCTGTGACACATGTAAAACTGGGTTACTGGTTTACTAGGTCGCTGGGTCGTGGATTGCAAGAAAAGGTTCAGGCGCAACCTTGGGACCTCGCGACCAGGTCGTTGGGTCGCTGGGTCGCAATTCTCCGAAACAAATGGAAAATGTGACCTTGCGACCTTGCGACTAGGTCGCCGGGTCGCTGGGTCGCAGATTCTAGAAATCTGGAAAATTGCGACTTTGCGACCTCGCGACTAGGTCGCTGGGTCGCAGGTCGCGATAAGGCTTGCCGGGGGGGTTTTGCGCGCGCGCGGCCGTGAGCCTTCTTTTCTCCCTCCTCTTGAGGATTGATAAGCTGGCTGGGTCCAAGCAGAGATGAGGAATGGTTTTAAGAGCAAGGGGCAAAGATACGAGAGTTTGAACCAGAAATGTGGTGAGGTTGGACATTTGTGGAGAAAGAAGATTCATAAAATACTCAAAAAATATAAAAGCTCAGACAAAGGGCAATTTAAAGGCCTAAGGGGACATGGGTTTGGCAAGAAATGCTCATAATGGAAACAGCAGGAAGAAATGGCAACTTACCCGGGAAAACCGCGCCAGTCGAGCTGTTAGAGGCGTTTTCTTTCAAATCGTTGAATGTGTAAAATGCGACCTGGCGACCTCCCTTATATAGAAGGTCGCACGTGCGGGCAATAAATGCAGGTCGATGGGTCGTAAATCAGTTAATTTCAGATTTTTGCGACCATGCAACCTGCCGACCTGGGGTCGCGGGGTCGGAAGGTCGTTGGGTCGCACTTTTCATTAAAATTGTATATTTGCGACCTAGCGACCTGGCGACCTGGCGACCTGGGGTCGCTGGGTCGCAAGGTCGTTGGGTCGCACCTTTCGTTAAAGTTGGGTATTTGCGACCTTGCAACCTGGCGACCTGGGGTCGCGGGGTCGCAAGGTCGCGGGGTCGCGGTTTTCATCAATAGTTTAACTTTGCGACTTGGCAACTTAATAGTTTCTCTTTAGTTTTAAGGGGCTCCAAAAAATTTGAAATGGTGATATTTTTGGAGGGTGTTGTAGGGGCTACAACAAATGGCGATTCACTGGACGAACTCAGAGTCTCTGCTGATAGTTAGTCTTGGCGGGGGAGGGAGGGGCCTATGCTGACTATTTTCTTTTACCTCGTGGTTGACATTTCCTAACCTTTGGCACCCTGCTGGGTTGCTCAATCTACTGGCCTGTTTGGGCGCCGTTCAACCAAATTCATTTCTTCAGGTCGCCGGACTGGAAGAGTTGGAGAACTCCAGGCGGTCACAGGGTTTGGTATGATTATTTTGTCCTCATCGTGTTGCTCCGCTGCCAGTGAACCTCTCGGTCCCGGCGGAGTCACTGCCTAGGAATCGTGAATGTTTCTCCGCTACCAGCGAGCCTGGTCAGTACTCCGGCGGAGTCGTTACATCACCTCTCTGCGCAGGAAGCCTTTCTCAATCATTTACCCTTTATTAGTGTGCTATTGCACTTATTTTGAATGTGCCTGAGGCACTTATTTAGATGTGCTCGTGGCACTTATTAGAGATGGCAATTTAGCCTGGGCGGATGAGGGATCCCGACTTATTTTGCTGGAAGAGAGGTTGTTCCTGTTCTGGTGTGAGGACTTTGGTTTTTCCCAGATACCTTGTTGTAGCCTAGAGTACCTCTTTTCCCTTCTGGTCTGGTTACCCCTCACACTGCATTTTCTTTTGCGGACACCCTCTCAGGCTGGCGAGGTAAGCTTCCTGCTTGATGCCTCGAGTTCGGTGATATGCTGCCCTTAGGTGCAGAGAACAAGCAAGCTTTTGCCACCTTTGAATTTATCAGAAAGGGCTTTCCATCAGCATAGAACCTGTCGTAGTGTGCCAATTGCGTGGCTCTAACAAATCCTTCCTCAAAATTTTATTACTATATATATATATATATATATATAATTTTTTTATTTTTATTTTTTATTTTTTGTAAACAAGTATGAGAGAAGAAAATATGGTACAAGGATGATATAGCCCTCTGGGGGCAGCTAGGTGAAATAGTGTTTGAGGTCATGCCCATTTGCTGGGAGGACCTCGACTCATCCCTCAAGGGTTTGCAATCTAAATGTGTGGGATCCTATCTTCTCATTAATTTGGAAAGGGCCTGTCCAAAGTGCTTGGAACTTGGAATGCTTCCCCTTTTCCTCATGGGCTTTATCCCACTTGAGGACCAAGTCTCCTACTTCAAAATTTTTGTTCCCTGCGGACTTTTTATCAAACCATCTTTTGATTCGGCTCTGATGGATGGCGAACGTTTCCTGGGTCTTTTACCTTTCTTCCTCCAATTTCAGCAAGGTGTCGATTCAAGTCTGCAAGGTAGGGCACGTGGTACCATGACATTCTTGGGACAGTTGGAGGGCCGGGAGAGATAGATGAGAAGGAAGAATAGCTTCTTTTCCATACACGAGGAAAAATGGGGAGGTGCCTAAAGAGGACTTGGGAGTGATACGGTCAGCCCACAGTGCATTGTGAAGGGCATTGTGCCAGTTGCGCTGGTGGGATAGCAGGGTCTTCTTAATAATACGGATAAGATTCTTGTTGGTGGACTCAGCTAATCCATTTCCCTGGGATAGTAATTTGCAGAATGTTTCAGAATAATACCATTTTCCAGCGCAAAATCATATAATTTAAAAGATGAGAAATAAGTCGCATTATCGAAAACTAAAGAAGTCAGAATGCCAAACCTGGTAATGATGGAATGTGTGAGGAATTATATTACCTCTTGATCATTGATTCGGCGTAAAGGCGTTGCTTCGACCCACCTGGTGAAGTAATCAGTAGCTGTAAGGATATACCGATGCTGTTTAGAAGAGTGGGGTGTGATTTCACCAATTACATCCAAACCCCACTGTTGGAAAGGTTCCTCTACTGCTACTGAGAGTAAAGGGGCAGCTGGCCATGCTTCTTGGTTGGCGAACTTCTAGCACTCAATGCATTTCTGAAAATATGCATGCGCATCTCTAAAAAGAGTAGGCCAATAATATCCTGCGCGCATTATCTTATGGGCAGTAGATCTCCGGCAAAATGACCTCCAGCTGGTCTGTCATGCAGCTCAGTTAAGATTTTCTGCGCTTCGTCGGTTTCCAAGCAGTGTAACAGGACCCCATCATGGTGTTTCTTGAACAACTTACCTCGGATCAGTTGGTGAGATGCGGCTCTGAGTCTTATTGCGCATTTCTGCCAGGCCGTAAGAGCAAGGTCCATGGTTCCTTTGGCCAGATATCTTGAAACGTCAGAATACCAAGAAGGGCTACTTTGCTGAGGCACATGGTCGCTTTGATACATGTCGATCTCTTGTTCCCAACATTCCTCTTCAATTTTATGAGCACTTTCAGCCTCCGCGGCCATTTGGCATAAGCCCTGTCCTTTAACAGTATGTGCCAGTTTAAACTCTAAATCGTATTCTTGCAAAACACGCCACCCAGTTGCCCCGCCTTTTGCCTAGCTCTTGCTGCACAAAAAGTGAGCGGACCGCTGGGTGTGGCACAAAAACCGTGACGTGATTTTTCAAGATGTACGGCCTAAAATGTTTTACCGCCTTGTAGACCGCATAGGCTTGCTTATCAATTTCTGGATAGTTTAACTGAGCTCCCTATAGACCGATGCTCATGAAGGAAATGGGCCGTTCATTGTTTTTGCCATCTTTCTGCGTAAGGACGGCCACAAGTGCGGAATCTGAAGCAAAAGTATATAGGATAAAATCTTTTCCAAAATCTAGACTTTGTAGGGAGGGAGCTTCAGCTATAGCCTGTTTGATTTTGTCAAAGGCCTCCCTTTCCGGTAGGTTCCATTGGAACATAGCATTGTTTTTTATCATTCCTTGTAATGGCTTGACTATCTGTGCGAAATCTGATATAAATTTTCGTACGAAATTGATCTTCCCCAAGAAATATTGCATCATTTTTTTACTCCTAGGAGGAGGAATTTGAGCAATGGCTTTCACCCATTCTGGATCAATGATAATACCTTGTTTAGTTATGATATGGCCCAGCAAATTTCTTTCTGCCACAGCAAAAACTCTCTTCTTTGGGTTAAGTGAAATTCCATATTTTCTACATCTTTCAAAAATTTTCCTGAGGTGGCGTATATGGTCACCCCGGTGTTTTGAGAACACGGTGACGTCATCTAAGTAGACCACCACACTTTGGCCTATCAGCCCCCTGAAGGCTATATCCATGGCTCTTTGGAAATTTTCCCCTGCGTTGATTAATCCAAAAGGCATACGTCTGAATGTGAAAGTTCCCCACTTGGTTCGAAAAGTGGTCTTCAATCTATTCGGTTCAGCTACCAGCACTTGGTTGTAGCCAGAAAAACCGTCTAATAGGGAGAAAATTTCGGACCCAGAGACGGCTTGTAATATTTGTTCCATGGGTGGCACCGGATAGTTGTCTTTGTTTGAGGCACGATTCAGATTGCGGAAATCTACGCACAAACGAATCTCGCCAGACTTCTTTCGTACGGGTACCAAATTTGACACCCACGTGGAGTGACGGATTTTGAAAATAATTTTCGCATCCAAGAGCTTCTTGAGTTCTTTCAGAATCAATGGTTCCAAAGTAGGATGTACTTTTTTGAGCTTTTTCTGGAACAGTTTTGTGCCTTCCTTCATGGGTATAACATGCTGGATAATTCGAGTATCATACGTACGTAAGTCATCATATGTCCAAGAAAATACGTCACGATACTTGCGAAATAGTTGGGTGAAAGCCTGCGCCTCCTGGGAGGTGAAGTCTTTCCCAAGGTTGACGAACTTAGGATTATGTTCTGATCCCAAGTTCACTTGTCGATGGGCCAAGATGGAGCTTTTCACTTTGGTATTCGGGGGCCCTCGAAAACGGCTCTGCAAATCGAAGAGTTTCTCAAGTGACACTACTCCCTTTCGCATGGGGTTCCCTCTGTGTTTCTCAAACTCTTCCTGTATAGCTTGGTAGTGATCATATTCATCTATTGCGGCATCTTTGAATGTTTCTGAGTTACACATAAACTCTAGTACCTGTTGATCATCATCAAAGACACGTAAGTTAGTAATATTGTCTGGAACGGAGGGTTTATATATAATTTCAATAGAAAAATCGTCCCTCAAAGGGGTGAATCTAGCAGCAGCATTGGCCAGAGTATCAGCTGCTGCATTGTGCATCCTGAGGATAGATTTAATTCCAAATGCATCAAAACCAGAAATCAATCGCCATACCTCTTGTTGATACGCCTTTAAATGCGGAGATAAACAGTGAATAGTGTTGCGTACCTGGCGGGTGATAATCTCGGAATCTCCAATGACCTGCAAGAATTTTACCTTCAAATCCAGTGCTTTCTTAAGTCCAAGGATTAATGCCTCGTACTCAGCAGAGTTTTTGGTGCACTGGAACTCTAGCCGGCATGAGATTAAGTATTTATTCTTGTGTGGGTCAAGCAAGATGCATCCAGCACCGGCTCCGTCATGGGTCTTGGAACCGTCATAATACAAGGTCCACATGTCACTTTCCGGCTCCGTCATGGTGCTAGGTTGTCGAGGGGTTCCTGCTGAAGGTGAGTCAGGGATAACTTGCTCCTCTGTGACAAGTGCTAGTTCAGATTGGACTTCGGGGCCTACGGAAGACTGAGGGGGTTGGTAGCATCCGAATATTGCTTCCAGAAAGCACATGCCAAGCTCTTCTTGTGCAAAGCTGATGGGTTCATTAACGGCATCTAGATCGGTGACGGTGTGTTTCATATAAGGTTCACTTTCTACCCTGATTTGATTATTCCGCCCCTTGTAAGGAAGCCACAAGTGGGACCAGTCGGTGGCGAAGTAGCCTTGCAACTTGCTGGACCAATCCCTACTAAGCAATAGGCCGTATGCTTCCGGGATATCGACAATCACAATGTCAATGCATTGATGGACCCTAGAGTCTGACGACAAGCGGATAATGACATTGTTCAACTCTCCTACGGCTGGTACTTGTGATCTGTCAAGTTGTATAATCTTTGCGTCAGTTTTTTCCGGGCGAATGTTCAGCTTTTTACAGACGGATAGGGGCATGACGTTTGTTGAGGCACCGGAGTCAACTAGACAGTTGTGGACGTTGAAGTTAAAAATCTCGAAGGACAAAAGGAAAGGAGGCATGGATCCTCTTAAGTTGGTATTGATGGCATTTACTATAGACTGTACATATGGACCGGCTTGCGCGGACGTGTTGCTCACGGTTTTCGTAGCTGAAGTGTTTGCGAAAGCCTTTAGAATGAGCTCCTTTTGGTTAGTAATGCGAGCCAGCTCGTAGAGAGAAATGTTTGCTCTTGTTTTCTTCATATCTTCAACAATGTTATAGCTAGACTCTGGTTGAGGGCTAGGCTCGATAGAGGTCTTAGAGGATTCTGTCGGGAGCTTGCCCTTTTGACTTGCTCAGGTAATGTTGTTGGGGGGCTTCTCCGGAACAGATTGTTTTCCATTTCCTGGGGGCAGGATTTACCTTAGGAAAGCCCTTTTCTTGTCTTCATAGGATTTCTTGGACACAGGTCCTTTTCTCCTTAGACTATAATTCCACACGGGCTGATCTTTGGGAGTATCTGCCATGTTGATATCAATGGAGGTAAGGTTGTCCCCACCTCGGATTATGTCAAAAACAAGGATAGAGGATCCTGGTTCTTCGTTCGAGGGCGGATCCTCATCGTGATCTGAAACATCATCCTCTGTCACATCCCCTGGAGTTTGGTCATCTAAAAGTTGATTAACTACTGCTGTCATGCTGCCAATCCATTGAGGGCACGTTTTTTCAGAGTGGGCAGCTTGGTGGAATGAGCAGAAGTTGTCTTTCCCGATCTCCTCCACATTGAGAGCGGCATTTGTGTTTGACGGAGGTCTGTTAGTGTTGGGACTACTTTTTCTGAAGAAAGGCTTGGGTGGTTTAGTGCTAGTTGTGGCTTCTGTGCCTTTTCTCCTTAGGTCAGTGACTTCGTTTGTTAAATGCTTAAGCGTTTTGGCCATGCTTTCAAAATCAAAAGCATCTCTGTCCCTATCAGTAGTCTTAGGAGTGGAGGACTGACCTCTTTTTGTGTTAGGCTTGTGATCATCTCTCCCTTCATGATCGATGGCTCCTATCGAAAGCATGTCTTTCTCCACGGCGAGAGCAACCTCATAATTAGCCGTAAGGGTAGCGCGGGCTTCACGTTTAACGAAAACGGCAATGTCCCTAGGGAGAGCCTTGGTATAGTAGTCAATGGTGATTGAGTCATCCAACGCTAGGTTAGGGGGGAATTTCTGTAGTATGGTAGCGAAGCGCTGGTTGAAGTCCTTAACCTTATCCTTTTTATGACACTTGATGGTGCTCAATTCCGTGAGAAGCATGGAAGGAGTTTTATCTTCTGAAAAATTTTGTAGGAATACGCGACGGAATTGGTCCCATGAAGTGATAGAGGCACTGGGGAGAGAGCGGTACCATGTAGCCACTTTGTTTTCGAGGGTATGGGGGAACAGTCGACATGCGACATCATCAGACTGGACTCTCATGATTTGCAGAGACAAATAGAAGTTGCTGATATGATCTTCAGCTAAGATGCCTTTCTCAGGGTCAAACTTGGGGAGGTGTTTCTCCAGATGCCTAGGGAGATCTTGGAGTGGGCCCAGAAGATTTAATGGAGATTGAGCCATCCAAGCTAGGGGTTGCACTCTCCTAGCCCACTGGTGTTGCCTAAAGTCATGTTCAGATTCACCTCCCGAAGCTGAGACTAATGCTTCTGACTCGTGACGAGAGTGTTCGTCTTGGTGTCTCCCACGGTGAAGAAAATCTCTAAGATATCCCAAGTTGTGGACAGGAAGCCTCATTCGGTTTGGGTGACGGTTGCGAGCTTGGTTTCCTGGGCCTCGGCCCCTATCTCCTCTACCTCCAGCCCCTCGACCCCTATTTCCTTCTTCTTCATTTCTGCGAGCTCTATTCCTTTCTCCTTCATTCCTACGAGCCCTATTTCCCCCGTCTACATTTCCTCGGCCTCTGTCTTCCTCACCATCCCCGGGTGGGGGGTGTGCCTGGTTGTTGTTTTTCCGGGTCTAGTTAGGCTGGGAGTCGGGGAAAGGTTCGGTGTCAGCAAATTCTTCGCCCTCTTAGAGAATCGGGTCATTCTCCTCAACAGCATTTGCGAGGTCTTCCAACATGAGATTTACGAGCTCGAGTATGGTACTCGCAAGGGCACCATTCCGAGTGATGTTCTCAGGAGGGGTTCTAGTATGGGCAAGGTATTCCATGATTGGAGTGAACCGTAAGTTGTTGATAAGATCGCGGGCAGCTGGGCGCAAGGCTGTCAACTGCACTCTCATGATTTCATAATATCGAGTCTCCCTCCCTGGGATATCTTCCAGAGGAGAAGGGATAGTTTCACTGTTTATGACCTCCCCTTGGGGAGTTTGTGATGGAAAGTTCGTTGTATGCTGGGAGGCTGCCATCAGGCCCTCCTTCTAGCGCGAAATCTGTTGACGGGAAAATTTGTCCAGCCAACAGTAGGGGATCTCCCCGGTAAAAAGACCCAATTAGACGTTAAACCATTTGGAGTAGGGATCCCATCCGAGGTGTGGGTCCGGCTACCGCTTAAGATGCCTTCCCTTATGGTCTCAAAAGAACCTGATCAAAAATGTGAACACACACTTATTCATAGGATAAAAAATACATGATTGATGCATGGAACATGTCTACAACACTATGCGTAGCAAGAGAATGAATAAAACACATACGCCTGAAGAGATACAGTTAACGGCACGTCTTTGGGGTCATGCTGGCAAAGGTATCTTACCATGGAAGAAATAGTTCTTAATGGCAAGATCCCTCCTTACTTCTGAAAGATAAAATGAAATGCGAATAGACAAAGGTATTAACATTCATTTAGAACGCGATAAAACTGAAAATCATTAACACAAGCATAGATAAACATGATGCATAAATGATATTATTAGAAATGCGGTTTCATTAATCATAGGATGTTCTGAAACTGTTCAAGAAATACACATAGTGCTGTCACAGTAAAATACATCATCCGACAAAGGGGTTTTAGCAAGTATTCATATTCATATGCCTAAGAATATGGTCTTTCAATACAATACAATGTAGCTCTTGAGTCTTCCAAAAATAAAAGACCCTGTTACTTTCCCCGTAGGGAGTTTTATAGCACAAAACTTGCCCTTTGGGCTTCCCGACTTTTCGTCTGCCTGCCTGTTGAGTTGCCTCATGACCTTGAAGAGGTTGCGACCTGCGACTTGTCTGGTATGAGCGACTTGCGACCTGGATAGGTAGTGTGACCTACGAATTGTCCTGTTGGTGCAACCTGCGACCTGGCTCTAACTGCTGCTCATGACTTGCTGCTATCGGGCTGTGGAGATGGACGCGCAATATTGATGTCAGGGGCGTCAATTTGTTGCTCTTTGAGACAATTTTTCCATGTCTGGTACTCTGCCACTATGGGGGAAACCAGAGGGACCTCCTCCTTTAACCGATCCATGCATTCCAAAGCATTTGGTACTAAGGTTTCCCTTTTCTGTGAGATCTGGTTTGACAGCGAGGCAAGCTTGGTGTAAACTCGCGCTGGAGTGGCAATAAACTGACTCAGATGTTCTTGAGATGCTGAAGGCTCGGGATCAGCAGCAGCTTGCTTGATAGGCTGCAAAAATGACTAGATGTCCTTATCCACTTGTTCCCAGGTTTTTTCTTCATCCAACGCCCCAAGCGACGGAATGTGGTGCAAAGTGTGCATCGAGTCGATACCACTGATCAGGTGGTTGTATGAAGACATTACTTTTTCCAGGTCCTTAGACAGTTTGTCCTTGGATTGTATTGCCATACGGAGCTGAACCTTAGCATCCTGTGT
Organism: Pinus albicaulis; assembly: GCA_034641835.2. NCBI lineage: Eukaryota > Viridiplantae > Streptophyta > Pinopsida > Pinales > Pinaceae > Pinus > Pinus albicaulis. The sequence continues at coordinate 94,539 of JAXQQM020093111.1, read as the reverse complement.
ACGAATCCAATCCATCTTGGGCACATTTTTAGGTGCCTGAGGGTATTGTACCGTCCAGCCCATCATCCTGTCTAAGGCCTGTGAGGCCTCCCTGAGCTGCTCGTGCCTTTGCTTGGTTTCTGATCGTGCTCTTACTAGTGGGGGGACCGTTTGTTTGATGGTGAACATTTCTCCATACACCTGCCTCATGGTTACTTCCATCACTTCACACTCCTTGAAAATGGCCAGTGGGACTTCATTTACTGGTGGAGTCTGGTTTCGAAGTTGTTGCACTTCTGCTCTCAACTCTGCTTTCTCCTGCTCTGCTCTTTTCTCGCGATGTTCATCTGCTTGCAGTCTATTTTGTAGAGAGACTATTTCTCTACTCATTCTGGTCACATTCTCTTCCGTGGCTGTGGCGAAAGCAGTACCCGCCGATGCTATCATTACAGGATTAGTCCTGGTATCAAGGACTATGTCTTTGCATGTTGCCACTGTTGATGTGGGAGAGGGACTTTATGCCAGTGACCTTTTCTCTTGCCGGATTTTGAAAGAGAATTGATCGATTTTGAGTCTGGTGAGGTCAAACACATCCTCTTTCTACCCCTGGGGAGATCTAACATCAGAAGGCTTGGTACCGCCCAGAGGTATGTCGAGGGGATTTACCTCGATATCTTCCAGCATGTCATCCTCCCTTCTTATGTGTTCTTTTCTTCTTCTTCCTTTCACCGGCGTTCAACTTCTGCTGCTACTTCTATTTCAGCCTTCCTCTTCTGCTCAGATGCACCAGCCTGTTCGGCCTTCTTTTGGCGCTCAACTTCTGCAACCTGTTCGGCCTTCTCTTGGCGTTCAGCTTCTGCTTTATCCAGCTCTTCCTTAAGTGCCCGTTCTGCTGCATCCTGTGCCTCCTTTCCCTCCTTTTCTTTCCTGGCCTCCTTGTCCTGTTTCTTCTTCTGTGTTGCTGTTGCAATCTTCTGGTGTGCTTCCTCATCCTCTTTTATCTTCTTTTCCCTTTCTTGCTGGGCTTTTGCTTCTGCTTCTTTCTATTGGATGGATGGGGTAAACCCTGTGTTGGTCCAATATTTCTTGGGTAAAGAGGAAGAGGAACCTCCTAACTAACGACTTTTGTCTTCTAAGCTCTGATCATTTGGATCTTATTGGACTATGTTTACTCCTGGAGCAAATTGTCTCTCAGCACTATACCAGTTCCTTCTCTCGTCTTCTGTCGGGCGCTCGATATGCTGATAAGTCCATTTGAATTTGGCTTTCAGGTAGCGTTCAGGAACTATTCTCTCCGGTTCATATGTTCAGTGTTCAAGCACCCCAGGCTGATAGCTTTTCATTGCTTCTCCCTCTGCTGCTACTTCCCTTAAGTCTTTAACTTTTCATGCGCCAATGGTGAGGGGTAGCGTGGGCCATGGCTTCTTCTTACCTTTAGACAGGACGCTGGAGAAGCCTTGAGACATCTGGAAGCATACTTCCTGGATGAGCATTTTGTCCGTCACAAAGCGAGGCATAGCATGTGGTGCCCTGTAAGTTCCAAAGACTCGGATGAAGGTATACCCGGGGAAAGGGAACCAGTGTGCCACTTTGACTAGAGTCTCCTTGGCCCGCCAAGACATGCACGGGGCATCTTGGCCAAATAAGTGTCTATATAGAGAGGGAATAAACACTTGGGAGATCTGATCTATATCTTGTTTGTATTTGAACTCCCAAAATACCTTGAGTTGCAGATGAATTGCACGTGACTGCTCGGAATCCCAGTTGTGTGCCCATCCTTCGAAGTGTACTCTTGCGCAGACAACATCCAGTAGGTAAGAGGCCATGTAAAATTCGGCAGAAGTTCCTTCATCCGGGGCCAGTGCTGCGTTCAAGTTGGTCTGCATTGAAGTCATAAATATGCCCGCCCAGTTGAAACGGGTGCCATGTGTTGTCACGTACTCCATGATGGTAGCCCAACTACCGCTGAAAGTGGAGCAATCCGGGCGCCCATAAAGCCTGCAAAGCATGGCAGCAACCAATTTATAAACCTTCCTCAGGCTAGCCACCAGGTATTCTTGGTATTTCTTGACCTTGAACTTCTCGGGCTCCTCCCACCATTGTCTAATAGTATCAACTATTGGAACAGCATGAGCAATAGCCCATTTTGGAGTGAAATGCTCATCCGGGCCAGGCAATGAGTAGTAGATGTGAGCATCCGCGCCTACGAGCGTAGCGAAAACCCTGCCTTCGCTGTCCCGGATCACAAACTTCTTAGGATTTGTCCTTTGTATGATCCAATATATCACCTCAGGACATGGAAATATGGCTGGATGCGCTCCTTCCAGGTGTAGTTTGGACTTCTTAACTGCCAAGTATATTTCCCGGTCTGGGAGATCTTCTGGAAATTCCTCTTCCGATATGGCGAACTCATGATACACCTGGTACCATCTCATACTATCTTCTTTTGCAAAGGTACATAGTGTATCCATGTATATTGGGGGTGGGGACACCACCTCCAGCTCATCAATCTCTTCCACTACTTGCTTGTCCCTCCTCCGAGATAGCGGGGGCACCATGTCACTAGAATCTGATAAAGCAGGTATGCACTCTATGTCTTCTTGAAGTTCACCTGTCAAATTCATAAAGGAATCCCAAGATAAGAACGACATGGTGATATAAAAACAGTTACCGTTTAGTGATGAAATTTAGCTGTGACACATGTAAAACTGGGTTACTAGTTTACTGGGTCACTGGGTCGCGGATTGCAAGAAAAAGGTTCAGGCGTGACCTTGCTACCTCGCGACCAGGTCGCTGGGTCGCTGGGTCGTAACTCTCCGAAAAAAATGGAAAATGCGACCTTGCGACTTCGCGACTAAGTCGCCGGGTCGCTGGGTCGCAGATTCCAGAAATTTGGAGAAATGTGACTTTGCGACCTCGCGACTAGGTCGCTGGGTCGCAGGTCGCGATAAGGCTTGCTGGGGGGGTTTTGCACGCGCGCGGCCGTGAGACTCCTTTTCTCCCCCCCCCTCTTGAGGATTTATAAGCTGGCTGAGTCCAGGCCGAGCTGAGGAATGGTTTTAAGAGCAAGGGGCACAGCTACGAGAGTTTGAAACAGAAATGTGGTGAGGCTGGACATTTGTGGAGAGAACTGATTCAAAAAACACTCAAAAAATATAAAATCTCAGACAAATGGAAATTTAAAGGCCTAAGGGGACATGGGTTTTGGCAAGAAAATCTCATAATGGAAACAACAGGAGGAAATGGCAACTTACCCGGGAAAAACGCGCCAGTTGAGCTGTCAGGGGCATTTTCTTTCAAATCGCTGAATGTGTAAAATGTGACCTGGCGACCTCCCTTATATAGAGGGTCGCACGTGCGGGCAATAAATGCGGGTCGCTGGGTCGCAAATCAGTTAATTCCAGAGTTTTGCGATCCTGTGACCTTGCGACCTGGCGACCTAGGGTAACGGGGTCGCAAGGTCGCAGCTTTCTTACCCCAATTTGCGACTGAGACTCGGGCTCACGGGTCGCAAGGTCTAAGGTCGGCAGCTTTATTTGAAATTGTCGATTCAAGGACGTGCGACCCGGCGTTCTGGCTGCGAGGTCGCAAGGTCGCAGCTTTCTTTAAAAGTGAACTCGCGGAAACCCTTACTTAACTTTATTGATTTTCTGGCTTCTAGCTTCAATAATTCCAAAATTTGAAATGGTGGTCTTTGGAGGTGTTGTATGGCAAGCAACAGATTCATAGCTTATGAGTCCTCCAAAGGCAAAGATCACCCCCGCTTATACAGGTCGAGGAGAGTGCACTCGCCCACTAGCATCTTCTAGTGTTTTTTATGTTGATGTTACACCATTTTTTGGTCAACTAACCTATTGTTATTAGATGGACCCAAGTACACCATGTAAGACCAATTTTACCCTAAGTAAAATTGCTTTCAGTATGAAAACAACTTAGTAAACCACCTTTATTAAGTTGTTTATGTTCTAAACAGGAAACCCCATGAGGAAATATTAAATAACTATACATTTGCTTGATTTTCCTTAAGGAATAATTAGTTAAACAACAGTTTAATTAATATTCCTCGTTATATTTAACCCAAAACAAGGAAATTGATTAGATAAATCGTTATTTATCTTATTATGTTCTAAGAATGATAATTTAAACTTTATTTAAATAATATTCTTTGTTAAATATGACTAATTCACCCTTAAATAATTAAATAAATCATTATTTATTTGATTATTACTCAACCACATCCTTAAAATGATAAATAAATCATTTATTTATTTATTATTTACAAATAAAGGGATTTGACCCAAGTCAAATTCCTTTTCCCTCCAACAAAGATAATAAAATATTCCATAAAAGTTGGATCTTGATTTGGTTAATAATATTTTAATTATGCACCAATATCTAGACTAACTCAATATTTTGTTATAAATAGAAGGGTTTTCCCATTCATTTACCACCTTTTGTTGCCTAAATATCACTCTAGATCTAAACTTTTGGTCTGACTATTGATCCACCATCATAGTCATATTTTGCTACTATTTTTGTCCGGGTTTTCTACACCATCAAGAGAGAGGAATTCTAGATCTAAAGTGCTAAGGACTTACAAGAACCCATCCCATTGAGGAGAACAGGGAACACCCTCTTGTGTTTTCCTCCCAGGTGCCATTAATACAAAATTCATTTGATATATTCTTGTCTTGTCTATTGGATGCATGGAGTAAATCTTGTTTTTTCTACTGCTTAATGTCTTCTAATGCATAGATCTAGATTTTTGTAGCATTTATCTTGATCACCTAACTACATATATGAGGATATTAGCAGCCATATCCAATGTTAGGGCTTTTTTTTATGCACAACTAAAGTGGTATTTTTTTGTACGCTTGGAATTAAGATTCATACTAACAACAGGCGACTCCACACGGGTTTACGATTACGATCGCTGTCGATTTTTTGATCCTTGCATATCTAGTTGCTTCAAACCATAGGTTTCTCTTTAGCCCCCTTTTTTTTTTCTTTTCTTGATGTTTTTTTTAACCTATAATACCCTAAAACGATAAAAAATCTGACTTCCGTGTGTTTTCGGACCTACTGCACAGGTGACAGACATCAGCTGCAGCTGAGACGAAATTTTTTTCTGAAACCTGCCACCGAGAGTGCCGAAAGTGTAGGTCGCACTTTTTGGCCAAAAAATTGTGACTTGGTCCCTTAGGACGCACTTTTCAGCCCAAAAACTGCGACCTCTGCTGAAAACAGGTCAGAAACTGCGACCTGAATTTTTTGCAGGGATTTTTTCTGAAAGTTTTCTTGGTTTGTCTGAGCCTCTGTTCAGGGTTGTCTGACCTTCGTCTCTGCCCGTTTTGGACCTGTACATGTTCTTTTTCACTCAAATAAGTGGGAACCTAGCCCCCTAGGGCTTCAGTACCCTCCAATTTTTGTGGAAGAGTTTTTGCTATTGCAGGTTGTCTGAAATTTCAGAGTCTTCAGCCATTTTTTCAGATCTGATACCTCCCCTTCAGATCCACTTCATATTGGCTTGTTATCCATTCGAATCACCTCATCTAGCTTTTTTTGGGTTTTCCTCTTGGGTTCACTCCGTTTCCCTTCAGGAGATAGCCTTTCGCCACCTTTTTTACAACAATTTTTCCTCTAATGTGTTGCTGTTTTCTGCACCACTTTCCAACAGATTTTGTCTTTTAGATCCCTGTCCCTCTTGACCTTAGATCTATTAGCTTTCTTAGTGTGTTTTGATTAGTTTTTTACTCACCTATAAACCAGTTGTTGAGAGACCCGCCTCCTTGGGTTTAGATTATTGCATCATTAGCTGTTTATTTTCTGTTTTTGCAGGCCTATATACTATCATTTGCAGGTTTATTTACATCTATACAGCACACTTTTTATTTTTCTCTACAAACGTCTGGGTTTAAGAATTAAAATTTACACACTTTTACACACACACCCTAAGCGAAAAAGGGCTTGGTTAACACCGCCAAGCAAAGACTCTAAAAAAAATTGAAATCAATTGATCCTGCACCTCCCTGCCCTTGTTTCAACATTTTAATTAGTTGATCCTGCATCTCCCTGCCCTTTTCGGTCTCTTTTTCCTTTGTGCCATGTTTGTGTCGTCACCATTGCACCACCAAGGTGTTTATCCTGGAGACTTCTTGACCTTCATCCTCAGTTTCTGGCAGGAAGACTTACTCCTCTGCGTAGGGTTCGAGTTAGTCCTCCATCGAGTCCGCACACCGACTCTTCTTTTGGTCCTTTGGGTTCTCCTTCTCGTTCCACCTTCGATTCTCCCCCTGACACCTTCACAATGTATGGTGCAGGAACTAATGCTGGTGGTAGCCCCGGCCCTCATGCTGTGAATACCACTAGTGGGACCGCAACAGACACTACCCCGGCTGCACCCTTGCTCCCCTTCATGGCAGGCCTCAGCCTCCTCGATTTTGACCAGTTGATAAACGACCCTATACACCATGACGCTAGTTGGCCTGCTATGTTGACAAAGCTCCCTTCTGACACCCCAAAGTTTGAAGATCTTGCTGGAGAAGATCCTTCAAATCATGTTCGATCTTTTCACATGTGGTGTTCGTCTAATTCCATTACCGATGACTCTATCCATATTCGGTTGTTCCAACGAACGCTTATTGGTGAAGCTTCTAAGTGGTATGTTGGTTAGGCCTCTTCCTCTCATACCACCTTTGCGACTCTTGCCTGGGATTTTTTTGTCTTATTTCCAGCTTCCTCTTCGGTATGACACTAGTACCGAACTCTTGAATTCTTTCCGTCAATCATCTGCGACCCGCCTATCCGACCATGTCCAGGAATGGCAAAGAAGAAAGAGCCTATGTCGAGCCCCTACCTTCGAAGACCGTGTCTACATGGACTGGTTCCTTAGATCTCTCTTGCCGTCTATCGGAAAAGATGTCGCATCGCACTATCCTCCAACGAAAGAAGCCGCTCTCCAAATTGCGTTAAAGTATGACCTGTTCTACGCTTAGTCGGGTTATGTTTATACCATTCTACCTGATCTTCCCAGACCCGGTGGTGCCAACGCACTGGGGGCATCTCACACCGCCGACGGTATCGTTGGAGCTCTCTTTAATCCGTACGCTCAACCTCCCATGGGCTATTGTTTTCCTCAGGGGGGGCCAACACCTCCTGCACTTTTCCCCCTCTCGCTAGCACGTATCCAGGATACGACATGCCTCCTCTTTTTTCCCTACCTCCTGTTTACTAAATTTTTACCCAACATTCTTATTATCCGTATCCACAGCCTGGTGCTCCAGCTCCTCCAGCATTAGCACCTCCGCCTCCCTTGCCTTCTCAACCCTCGCAACAACAACCACCAACCCCTTAGGGGCAGGTGTATGCACATCAAGGCACGACTAATCCTCCTCCCTCAAAAAAGAAGAGGAAAGGTACTCAAAATCCAACAGCAGGCAATCCTGGACCTAATCAAGGTAATGCTCCTAACACTACAAACTAGCGACAGGGCACTCAGCCTAAGCAGGACATGCCTGTTCATACGAAAAAGCCCTGTTCTTGTTGTGGTGTTTATGGGAATTATACACATGATTGTCCTCTTTTGTCATAGATGCGACAATTGTGGGAGTCTCAAGCAACATTGAGAGGACAACAAGCTTTCCCTTTCATTCCTCCAAATCCTACACCTATTCAACCGGCTGTGCTTACCGATCCTTTCCCTTAGCAAGGATTTGTGGCTACCCAACCACCTAAAGTTTAGGTGGCCACTCAATCTCTTCCATCTGATACCTCTAATTACCATATTCTCATGATGTCCTCTTATCATCCTTTAAACCTTCTTCTCATGACCCTTAACCTTCAGTTGGTACTCATGAACCCCTTTATCCTCCTAGAACGGTTCCTCCAAGCCTTAACCAGCCTTGGACCCACCTCCCGCCCGGTCATTGCTCCACTCCCCCTTGCCCGTTCCTAGCTCCCCACTAGGAGTGTATATTCTGTCACCGTTATGGCCACCCTCTCTCTTCTTAACCTGACCCTTGGGATTCCCGTCTAGTACCTCGATCCTCCAGCTGCTACCCCGCCTGGTCAACCCAAACCTCATCTTGCTTTGACCCTGGTTCAACCGGTCCCCATGACTTCTCCCGCTGCAACAGTGTCTCAGTCACCTCAACAAGAACCACCTCCCGTTGTGATCGCTTCAGGTAAGATAGGCAAAGCTTGCAAGGGGGCATCAAAGGATAAGGCGTCCCTAACAAATCCTGCCCCTCCTCGACCTCCAAAGCGTAGCACCTAATGTGCTTTGTGTGATGTTGTTGGTCACACCACCCATACTTGTCCACAGTTGCCTCACCTTAAGTCCATGGTCAATGAGATGTTTCTGGAATCTGATATCCCATAGGTATATGTAACTATACCCGACTCAATCCCGAAACCCAAACCATTGCGTACAAATTACCCTTGTGCTTTGTGTGACTTCCATGGCCACTACACTCACCTCTGTCCTCACCTCGAAGAGTATCATTCCTCTTTGGAATCCTTTCGCCATTTCGAGGCCGAGCGTAACAAGTGCACCTTTTCCTTGTTCACGAGTTCTTCTTCGGCAGAACCAGAGGATCCACCTACTCCCATTGACATCCCCCCTCCTGATGTCACATGACAGAGCCTTCGGCCACCATTTCCTACCTATCATCATCCATAAGACCCTCGGTGGAAGCCCCCATGGATACTTCCCCTGATGACCCACTTGACCTCCCTTCAGCGATCACCCCGGGCTCAACATCGGTAGATCCTTTATCTGCTTACTCTTCGGTCATCCCCCATGACGTTGCGCATGTGAGAGCCTTTCTTCACATGATGATGAGTCAGGTACCTCTACCGTGGCAGGTGGTATCCCTTCCTCCAGTCACCCCATATTTCACTCTGATGAAGACATTATGGAAGTGTTGACTGATCTTGAATTTCCATGGGATGATATGCACCACTGTGCATACTACCTCCCGCAGCAGTCCCATGACCAATATGATACTTCTCACCATATGACAGGAGTCAAGGAGTACTTCTCAGAGTTATCAGAGAGTGATAATGATATTTATTTAGTACTTGGTGATGACAACATTGTTAGAAAAGTCGGTGTTGGAACATTAACATTTGATAGGGAACCCAAACCCCCCTTGAAAGTGTGAGATGTTCTATATGTGCCTGGAATGAAGAAGAACTTGATATCCATCTTAACACTTGAGGACAGAGGGTATGAGTTGTTGTTTAGGAATGGAAAGGTGCTCATATATCCTAAGGGAAATCCAGCTGCTTCAACTAGGGTGATTGGAGTGTGCCATGTTAAGGTCTACAAGTTCTCATTCCAGCCACTGATGGCATTCAGTAGCAGTACCAGGGACAGGACTGACAACAGTTCTAGTAGTTCAGAGTTGTGTGAGATTTTTCATCATAAGATAGGTCACATGTATCATGGGGCCTTGAGGATATTGCGCGAGATCACCATTGGTGTGCCAGATTTTAGTTCTGATCACCTTGAATTATGCAGAGAATGTGCTATGGGGAAGTTTGCAAAAGCTCCTTTTCCCAGCAGTGACAACAGGATGATAGGGATGCTTGACTTGATTCCTTCCGATGTGAGTGGTTGGATGTCTCATGTGTCCTTGAGTGGCTTTGAATATTATGTCTTATTCATTGATGACCACTCCAGGAAGACCTGGATCTATTTCTTGAAGACCAAGGGCGAGGTCTTCAAGCGGTTTTGAGAGTTCAAAGCTCTCGTGGAAACCCAAACATGCAGGAAGATCAAGCTACTAAGGTCAGAAAATGGAGGTGAGTATACTCTTTGTGAGTTTCTGGATTTTTGTGCCGAGGTAGGCATTAAGAGGGAGTTAATTGTTCCTCACACCCCTAAGCAGAATGGGGTGTCAGAGGGGAAGAAATCCATTGTAGGGGCTGCCAAATCCCTGATTCATGATCAAGAGTTACCTTTATTTTTGTGGGCAGAGGCCTACAACACTATTGTTTACTAACAGAACAAGATTCCACATCGTGCCTTGGGGAAGGTGACTCCTGAGGAGGCTTTCACAGGGAAGAAGCCTGATGTTGGGCACTTTCGTATCTTTGGGTGCCTTACATATTGTTATGTCCCTAAGGAGAGTAGGACCAAGATAGAACCTACTACAAACAAGGGCATCTTTGTGGGTTATAGTGAGACCTAGAAAGCCTACCATATTTACATTCCTACAAAGAGGAAAGTGGTTGTCAAGAGGGATGTAAAGTTTGAGGAGGAGAGAGCTTTCAGGAGGTCGCGGGAGTTACAGTGTGTAGATTCATGAGACACTCAGAAACATCCGAGTCAGTCATAGGGATCCAGTGCATAGGATGCAGGAGGTCAGGGATCAGGAAGTACATCTAATACAATTTCAAGTCCATCAGTGAGTAGTGGATCTCAGAGTCAGGTGAGTGGATCTTTGGGAAACTTACAGGGCAGTCCGCAAAACTAGTCACAGGATAGTCCATTGATGGAGAGCTCGCATGGTACATCAGGTTCTACAGGCACAGGTACAGGTATGGGGTCAATTGGCAGGCCTTCAGGAGTTCAGGCTTCTGATGATGATGAGGATTCTTTCACTCCGGTAGAAGAAGTAGTTTCAGGCAAGAGGAAGTCCAAGTGGCTTCAAGACACCATGCGAGAGGCCACATCATTTGCTGGTCTAAAGAGACAGGTTAGAGAGAGTAGACCACCTGAGCGGTTATGTAGTTTCATGGCATTGGTAACAAGCATTGTTGATATCGAGCCTTCTAGTTACGAGGAGGCAACCAACCAACAGGTTTGGAGAGAGTCTGTGATAGAGGAGTATTATTATATTATGAAGAATGATGTTTGGGAGGTAGTGCCTAGGCCTGAAGGTAAATCAGTTGTTACTTCCAGATGGCTCTACAAGATAAAGCATGCTGCAGATGGAAGCATAGAGAAGTTCAAGGCTCGGTTTTTGGTTAAAGGGTTCTCATAGGTAGAGGGAGTTGACTATGAGGAGACCTTCGCTCCCTTAGCTTGGTATACATATATTCGCTCCATTATATCGATTGCAGCAAAGATGGGTTGGAAGATACACCGCATGGATGTGAAGACCACATTTCTTAATGGATTCATTCATGAGGAAGTTTATATTGAGCAGCTGCAGGGATTTGAGGTGCATGGACTGGAGACCCATGTATGCAGGTTGAAAAAGGCACTCTATGGCTTGAAATAAGCTCATAGATCTTGGTACTCTCATATTGATGCATACTTGCAGCAGTTGGGTTTCACTGAGGGTGAGGCCTATTTGAACCTATAATTCATTGTGGTAGGCGAGGAGCCTCTTCTCATTTTGATGTTGTATGTTTATGACTTTTTCATCACTGGAGCAGAGAGCCTCATTGAGGGTTGCAAGAGATATCCTGGTTCAGAGTTTGAGATGAAAGATATCGGCTTGATGCATTGTTTTTTGGGATTGGAGGTGTGGAAGGAGGAGGGGCATATCTTCCTGGGATAGGGGAAGTACACAATGGATATTATTAGCATATTTCACATGGAGGACTACAAACCCATGTCTACACCTATGATCATTAACTGGAAGAAGATTCACACTTCTGATTCCGAGTTGGTGGATCCTACACTATACAAGCAACTGATTGGATCACTGATGTATTTGGTCAACACTCGACCAGATATATGTTTTGTAGTTAACACTATGATTCAATTCATGTGTGAGCCCAGGAGAGTGCACTAGGTGGCTGCAAAACACATTCTTCTTTACTTGCAGGGTATTGTGGATTATGATATGGACTATAGACAGGGTGATGGAGTGAGACTGGCAATATACATAGATTCAGATTGGGAAATTTGTGCTTCAAACAAGAAGAGAACTTAAGGGTGCTATTTTGGGTTGGGTTCTCCAGTTGTGTCGTGTTTCAACCAGAAACAATAGGTAGTTGCATTGAGCTCAGCTGAGGCAGAGTATATGGCTGCTAGTTTGGCGAGTTGTGAGGCCATATGGCTTCGCAAGATGTTGTTTGGTTTATTTAGTCAGGCATTGAGACCTTCTATGATTCATTGCGATAATCAGAGTTGCATAAGACTCACGGAGAATACCGTTTTTCATGACAGGTCAAAACATATTGGGATCAAGTATCACTTCATTCGAGACTATGTCCAAAAGGGAGCAGTTAAGCTTGAATACATCTCCACAAATGAGTAGGTAGGGGACATCTTCACCAAAGCCTTACCACAGGGCAAACATGTCTACTTCAGAGACAAGATGGGAGTGGTGAGAAACACTTTCCTCGGTAAGAGGGAGTGTTAAATTTTGGGTACCAAGGACAAATGGTTCCCCATGGCTTTGATATTTTGCCTAGCGAAAACTGTCCACTCTATTGTACCTCTTCTTCTAAAAGTGACTTTATAAGTGGTAAAGTCAGTCTAATTTAAAAGTGACTTTATAAGTGATAAAGTTATGTTCTAATTTGAAAATGACTTTATTAAATTCAATGAAGAATTAGAAAGTGAAAAAGTGACTATGGAAATAAAAGGCCAAGTGGGTGTTTATTTAAGTGGGTGAGTGATTGAATAGCAAAAATGAAAATAATGCACATTTATTTTCAACCCTTGATCTAAAGCTTTCTTAGCCATTGGATTTAGGGATCACTCAAAATTCACTTAGGTTAAGGTAAAAGGAGAGAAGAAGAGATAAATATCATTTTATTCTTTCACGAGTATTTGAGAGAAAGCTAGAGAGAGCAAAGGAGAAATTTATGAGCAGGGAGGAAGAGAAGAAGAACATCAGGAGTATGGCACACATCCCAAGGATAATTTTGGTCATGCTAAACAAGGAGGATCTTGGCATTTACAACAAAACCGTACAACATAGTTTGGAACAAATTTTGAGGGTGATGGCACAGATTTCGAGGAAAATAGTCTGCAGGTTGAAGGCATGAAAATTGAGGCAATTGGGCACGATTTTTGAGGAGAAAATTCAATGTACTTTTTTCTGTACAGTCCATACGGATATGTACAGGCCATACGCTGTGATCTTGGCACATTTATCGAGGTTGTTCATACAACATTTATAGTTGTGTTTTCTGTTTGAAATGGTTTTCTTGTGGCATGATTTTCGAGGTGGATTCTTGCATGAAAAACAAGATAAGTCTGTTTTGTAAATGCTGGAATATTTTTCTCCTGTATTTCATTTTCCCTGTAATATTTTTCAGAAATAAGAAAGAGCTCTCAAACTGGTTTTCTCGAAGTGTTGTAGGGGTTTTTTCTAGGGTCACATTGGCCAAAAATCTTAGTGTTATTTTCTGTGTATGGATGTTATAATTTTTTTGTGCATTTATTTCTAACAGTAGTAAAATATCCTTATTTTTATTCCCATAAATAAATTTCATTTCTAGATTTTAGTGTTTTAATCATGTTTGGATTTAACATTAAAATAATGGAGTGATAAGGGAAATCTGTTAATCGAAGTGGGGTCTGAATTTTTACAGACTCATTGCCTAATCTTAGGGAAGTTAGAAACAAATTCCCCCCTTTTTAGCTAACTAGTTGAGATTTTCTCTTAAGTCATTAATCATAACATTATTTTACAAATATGACCATTAACAGGACATTCCATGCGTGAAAAAAACTCTTCAAATCCAAGAACGCAACAAAATTTCTCAGAAACGTAGCAAAAGCCCAACAAAAGTGCAACGCAACCTTGGAGGATGATTTGGAGGCCTCCCCGGATGGGTGTGTGGCTGAAAAAGGTATGATTGGAAAGAGGAAGATGTATACTACACCATGGAATTATCAAGCACTGGAAGACACTCCTCCAAACCTCTAAAAATTTTCCTTGAAGTCAAGTTGTCCCAGAAACACAGTGAGTGGTTTGAAATAATGGAAGAAAGGTCAAATGTGGGAATTATTTTATCATTTTCTGAAAATATATAAACTTCCAAGCTTCCAAAAGTACTTTTATGTTATCCTCACATCATTACCCATCTCCACATGCTTTCAATTTTCATTTGGAGCCTCTGGTAAAAAGCATAGCGAGGACTTGCTGCGTTTTTGTAGGGTCAAATTTATGTGTTTTTTGAAAAATAGGGGTCAAAGATGGAGTGAATTATCTTTTTAACCAGTAAATTTTTTTACAAAACTGTAGGTGTTGTATATATATTGTTGTGAAGAAAAACCTCCTGTGGCTTTTTAACATTCATTACGATCTTCTCGGAACCGTGCCATAATAGAGTGGCTAAAATAGGCAGAGATTAAATTGGAGAATTCTGATTTTATAGAGAAAAATATGTCTTCAAAATTTGTTGCATATCTCCCAAATAATAACACTGTGTGTATAAAATTAAGGATGTTGTTTTTGTTTTGTGATTGACAAAAACCTCTTTCACTTTGTGTAAAATTCGTCTCCATGATGTCGAAAGCCGATTTTGCGGTAAAATTGTCCGAGTGTACATAAACCCTAGCAAATGATCACAAAACTCAAAATTTCAAAAAATTGTATCTCCTTTTTCTTTGATTTATGATTATTTCGTATCAAAAACCGATGAATCACTCAATCAGGTCTAGGTTATCTTATTAAATCATGATGGTAGCCCACCTCTTGCACCTTTTGACAAAACCCTAGAGTAGCATGCTCCTCGCTCAAATGATTTTATGATGAATTGACCTCTTGGATATGAATGGGCTCATATGTTAAGATCTTTCCTCCTCCGAATTTCATCTTTCCACTAGTCTCTACCATGCTGAATGACAGAAACCCTTAGTTTGCGGTGAAAGTAATGGCCAAAGTGGGACTATAGTTGTAAGACACTTCGGAAAAGGCGGAGGCATATGATTGGGAGTAGAGGAAATGGAGGGAATGGAGGCCAAGAAAAATTTTTAGAAAAAAATTATAGGGGAGTGGGGAAATTTCTTTGGGGAACACAATCAAAGTGGAATTTCTCTCGAATTTGAGTAGAGGCAAAGGGGACAAAAGAGGGAAAACAAAACCTAGTCTGGGAGGCGAGGGTACATCTAGCTAGTGATTGTGTGGGAAATTGATGAATTAGAGTGAAATAAAGCTCGAGTTGAGATAGTATTGGCGGTGTATAATGAAGGATATTAGGGATGCTTACTAGGCCAAGAAACTAGGGAAAATTTCCTTATCAAGTGAAGCAAAACCTTGAAATCCTAAATCACAATAAAAATAGCATCAACAAACCCTAGGGAAGGAGTTTATCAATTTTGTGAAGAAATTGATAGAATAAAATATTTGTAATTGTCCCACTTACTTGATAGAAGCTTTTGAAATCAATGAGATGGAGTTTTTACTTGTTCTTTCCCTCCTGCGTGTCTCCAAAACAAAAAAATCACAACAAGTTGCTAGAAACACAACGAGCCGAGATGTGAATTGAGTAATTTAGTGATATAATCTGAACTTCCGATGGGCATGTGGAAAGTTTTTCAATGCAAGAGAGGAGCTCTTGAAGACTTGGAAGGATAGAATAAAGTTTCAAGATTTTCCCTGTTTCTAACTCCCATGATGGTGACCTTGAACAAGTGGAGGGAGTAGCAATGACCTAGACAATGACTTGACCATTTTTACACAAATCAAGAGATGCCAGATTTTTTTTCGACAATATAAAAATTCTGACCAAAGTTATCACTCTAACAACTATCTTGAAAAAGCTAATAAATTTTATCACTGAGTACTATTTGCACATCACATGCTCCATCATATAATTGTCGCAGAAATGATCCTCATAAGCCTTTTTTATCATTGCAGGCCTTTATTTTCTTCATTTTTCTTGAATTTTCCTCACATGCAAATCGGTGACGTTTTCGATCTCCCTTTCCCTCCTATTTCCTTTTTCATATATATATGTTTTCAACAGAATGTCACTTTTAGTTTGCCCACGATTTCTATAGGCATAAATTAATCACTAGTGATCCCCATCACTATTTTTTTCCCAACATTCATCGTGGAGATACATGTCCTGTGACCTTGGTGTTGTTTTTTTATTTACATAGGAAATCAACTAGGGGGTTGTTATAGCATCTGTAGCGTGCTGGTCGTGTATGTGCGATCTTGGTGTGAGGGCTCACAGTGAGGCGGCTCTCGTTGCTCATTCTGTTTTCGATGGACGTGAAGGTGGTGTGCGACTTGGGTCTAGAGTGGTGTAGTAGTTGATGCAACACTCTCAAGCATGTTTTGGTGTTAGGCACCGTGATTCTTGGTCGAGAGTAGGCGTGGTGTGAGTCCCTTATCAACTTGGGGTAACGGGCAGCTAGAAGTTGGGGGGTGTAAGGTTGCACTATAAAGGGCACGTGCGCGGGACAGAGGTCTGTTCACGAGGGGGGGGAGTCGCGACATCCTCATGGACTAGAGGGATATAGGGGAGGATGCTGACCAACACGAGGCTCTAGTTGATAGTGTGCAAGTTGACCTCCCCCTCCATTCAAACGATTTACAGGAAAAATTTAAGCACATTACTCTTAGGGTGGAACGATTGGTTCGGGATCGCCATATTGATGGCGCAATAATGGTACGGTTGCTATCATGAATGATTTTAAACACAAACCCGTGGCACATGTTAGATATACTAGCCTCATTTTCTTGGTCGAGGCAAGAAGATTCAAGATGAGACATGACTAGCGGAGAGCGATTTGGCACATATGGAGGCACATGTACATAAGGAATTTTCATCAACTCTTGGGTCACATGGGAACAATCATGGATGTCCTTTTTCGAGATAATGTTTTGATGATTAGCTATGGAGATCTAGGGTTTTTGCTTGTTGTGTATCTTTTGGATTTTATGGGCAACTTGTATGAAAATTCTATAGTTTTCTCTTAATGATATTTTTTTGTTTTGTTTTGGCTTCTATCTCACGGCCCAACAAGTTCAGTAGAGAATGAGGCATAGGGTATTTTCCACTTGAAATCTTATCGTGATGTAATCTTTTTGACGACTATAATAAAAAAATAATTTATGTACAAAAAAATGATTAATTTTTTATATACTTATAAATTAAATTTAGAAAAATTGAAAATTTGAAATATAATAGGTTACCACTATGAATCTCTATATTTAATGTATATAGTGATAGGATATAATCATTAATGTATAACTAATATTAATGACTATATTTACTAAGTTTCGGTCGTGTGAAACGAGTCTCCTAAGATAGCTAAAGCTTTGCCCAAATTTACGCATGTGAAACGTCAAGTTAAAAGCGACACTAATATTGCGATGTCATTTCACTGACTTTAAAAATATTGCGATGTCATTTTACTTATTGAACCATCTCTGCTAGTTTTTAATATTTATGATTTATCTATTAAGCTAACAATGTGAAGTTATCCGTATTCGAGAATTTCGTCTAAGTTTGGACACGAGTGCACGGCAGCAATGCGTAAAGCTAGAGCCTCACGGTCTTGCACTGGGTGAACACGATCTTGAACAAAACAACGATGCATCAAGACTTAATGCACACAATGATGTCGTCAATGGCTTGAACGCCTATGCGGCGTCCTCCAACTAACCTCCCCGGTGAAAGTGTCTCTACAGTAGCCTCATTCAAAGCAACGTCAACCTCCCCTCCTTCAAAGTATCATTGACAAAGCCCCCACTCCTCAATGCAGACGAGGAAAGCCTACATTCAAGAAACATCCCTCAATTAGCATCCAGAACACAAAAGAAATAGAAATCAATCGACTTTAACGTGATTATATGGGGAAAGGGAAGGAAAATAATTGGCGAGAAATGAAAAAAATAGAGAGTTTCCTAGTGCGTATTTCCCAACAATGGGTACTTAGGAATGTGTCGGGAGTCTCCCATCCATCAAGGAGCGTCTAGACACTCTCTTCGATTGATGGGGAGCCTCACCACGTTCCCCGATCAAATTTCTAGCAAAACCAATATACGAAAACCTGCTAATTTTGGACCTCGAAGCTACGGGAAAGCTCGAACATTCCCTGCAAAAGCTCCCGGTTGTTTTGGAGAGCTTTCATACGTCAACTCCCAAGCTCTGGGAGCGCAAAAATTTGGGAGTACTTTCTCTCCATAGAGGTTGGAGCGGTACCCGTACTACATTGAATATTTATATTATATATATATTTCATATCTTTATATATGATTATTATTATTATTATTTTATAATTATATGTTTTGATTGATTAAAATTTATCAAGTCTTTTATATGATTATTTTTATATATCTTTTACATATTTATATAAAATTATTGTTATTTTTCAATTATATGTTAACTAGTTTAAAATTGACTAAATTTTGTATATGTTTATTAATTATATATTATGAAATGTCATCGTTTACATAATATGAATCATTCATATGTAACGAATATTTTTTCAATACATCTATGGATGTAACAAAAACTCAGCATGTGTTGCTCTGCTACCCTTAGTCTTGAGCTTGTATCTGAACTACACAGTAGCCATGGAGGAGCCGGCCTCGTCTAGGCTCCCCCACCCTCCCTCCCCTCTACTGCTGTCTCCGAAGCAAAAGCTTTGCTTTCTCATCTGCTTGCTCTTGCCAGAAGAAGAAAGTCGCAAACTCGAAGTTTGTCAGCGACTTGAAGAAATGTCGGAGGTCACTCTTCGCGCAGTGACCACTCCTATTCGGGTTGTCCCACGACCATGAAGGAATGTGCGCTGTATGGTCGATTCAGCAGCTCCGTGGCCTTCCCCAAAGCCACGAAATCCTGAGTAATTAAGAATTGAAACACTCGATGAAAGCCAAAATGTTACTCTCCTAGTTTCTCTGGGCGGAGAGCTATTTTTGTTCGAGTTCCTCTCTAAGAGGATAAGAGGACTGATCTTTAGATAGGCCTTATTTTGATGGGACAGCAAAGGGCGCGTATATGCGAACAAGTGGACTGCTGATCTGACCCGGCGGAGAGACACTTCTCTTTAGCTTATGCTGTTTCAGGGTGATTGTCCAATCTCCCCCATCCACTTCTTTAGAATTGGACCTCCCAAACATCATAGGGACTCCCTTGGACACATTCATCGACGAGAGCAAACAATAAGGATCAATATGATTGTGCTTGCATACGTAGTAAGGAGGTGGATCTGGACGTTGGGCTGCCAACGAAAGCCATAAAAATTAAAAAGTTGGAAGACGGCTCTCCATATCCAGCCCCTGGACTACGAACAACTCGCTTTCAAATGCGTGTGTGTCACGAATACGGGCATTGCTATGTCCCAAAGAAGAGCGAGGAGGATAGAGGATAAAGAAGAAAGGGTGCAGACGCAGCTCAAGAAATCCAAATCAAAACCCCAAGATTTATAAGCGAGCAAATCGAAGATAAGAGGAAAAGGGCATCAACCTAAAGGCATTAGTGATTCTTACAAACCCTTCCTATGAATGATTCGGGGAGACATGTTTAGGGCCTCTTGAATCGAAACACAAAGAAATAAGAAAGGACCCGTCTCTAGAGCGATGTGTGAGACGAGTAAGTTCGGAAGACAAAGAAGATAATGAGGCTATGAGAGGAAAATGTGGCAAGACAAGGGGATGGAGAAACGGAAAAAATCCTCAAGACAACTGCAGCATATGAGAGTTGCGAGGTGGAAAGTCAAGGCTCTGAAGAATATGAAGAGGAAGGAGAGATAGGAGACTCTCGGTCCTCGTAAGAAAGGTTTCGAGAAGAGGAAGAATGTGTCTCCAAGGAAAAAAGAGACAAAGAAATATGACAAAGACAAAGTTGAAGGAACACTGAGCCTGACGACTGGAAAAGCTTTTGGGCAAAAAAATACAAAGGTGGTAAGAAATCAAGAGACGGGCCCCACGGGTGGCATCTACACTCTCACAAAAATAAATAATGAAGGTGATCTCACGGAATTTCGAGAGGTTTGGGGAGCAAGAAGAAAAGAAGAAGCCACGTGAGGAACTCTAAGCATGGCATAAAACCTGGACATAATGCTTGTCCAGGGAGACAAAATTGGAGGAAAATGAGTTCCTTCAAAGAAGGAAGAATACCCTTTGGAACAAGGGGAGGGACTTTAGGGCTGTTCTCGACGGAGGAGCTCTCGGGGAGGCTTGGTCACTCTGCGGAACTCCCTCCAAGTTCGAGTTGATGACGAAAAAGGAACATGCTCACTAGCTATTTATAAAACTTCAACACCAAGAATTCAATGTATGACCTCTTAGTATCTTCAGTGTGTATGTCCCGACTAGTAACAAGGAAAAAAGAAACTACTGCTGGTCCCACTCCCTCGAGAAACATGGCGGAAGAAGAGGATACTCGGGAAAAGTATTCTTTATTTACGCAAGATATTAACATTACTCTAAGCTTCATGAAGAAAAGTGTGGAGGATGCATTGTAGAGTGGATCGCGCCTGGGAATGGGTGGAGGACCTTATCCATGAATGGGATCGCGACTCGTACCTCAAGTCGTGCCATGGTAAGTTCACTTGGTCAAATAAAAGGGCTGGCCACTGGGCATATTACGCGTTTGAGGCTTGATAGGTTCCTTATTCAAAAGTTCCCTATTTTCTTTTGGGTCTAGATGCCAAGATGAGTATTCTTTCTAGTAGTACTTCGGATCGTAAGCGATAATCTTTGTCCTTATCTTCCTAGTCAAATCTTGGCCCTATCCCCATTTCTGTTTTTGTCCTCTATGGATAACCCAAAAGGACTTCATGGAGAGGGTTCTGGAAATTTGGATAAGACTCATCGCGAGTGCCCTCTTTTTTTGTTTGGGAGAAGAAGTTGAGAAGGGTAAAAATCGAGTTAAAGGGTTGAGCGAAAAACATTCCGAAGTCCAACGGAAAAGAAAGGAAGAAAGCCTCCAAGCGAGCCTCGAATCCCATCAAAGTCACGATAGAAAGAAGCGAATATAGAAAGGGAGTCTCCGAAAGTGTTGAGGAAGATCTACAGCACAAGTTCCATATTGCTTGCAGAGACAGGAAGAGGAATATTGGAGGCAAAAATTCAGGAAGCCTTTGGGTCTGAAAATGCGGGAGACGTAAAATACAACTTACTTCCACAAGCAAGCCCAAGCTAGGAAGGGTCTTTCACTCTATCACTTTCGAAATTAATGATAGGAACCAATCTGCATGGAGACTTCCCAAGCATCAGAAGGCTCGCATTCACTCACTTCCAAAACCTTTTCGAGCAAGGCGGTGAAGCGAGGGCAGTGAGTGATAGAATGTTAGAAGAGATCTCGTTCAAAATTTTATGTTAGAATGAATCGGATCCTAGAAGTCTAAGGTTACCGGGAAGGAGATAAAGGAGGCCTTGTTTTCCGCGCAGACCCGGATAAAGCCCCGTGAGCTTCCGGACGGGTTCACGACAATTTTTTTTCAAGTTTGTTGGCAGATTATTAAAAATACTTTCATGGAATGAAGTTAGCGAAATCTCAAGACAGTAAGAATATATGGGGGTAGCACAAAATCAATCCTTTCTCAGCTCTCATTCCGTGAAAGAAAGGAGGGGCTAATTCTTTTAGTAGGTTTCGAACCTATTCCCTTTATGTAATATTGGGTATAAAATCATCAACGAGGTGATATTACAAAACGCAGCTGAAGAGGATCCTTCACGATATCATTTCGAGAGAACCAAGGGAGGATTTATTCACAAGTAATGCAAATAGCGGACAACATTATTCTTGTCCGTGAGGTGGTTCACTCAAGCTACGAGAGGAGAGAAAAAGTACTTCGATAGTAAAAAGCTTTGACTTTTCAAATGCGTTTAGTCAGAGTTAGGCATTCCTTTCTCTATAAAGGATCTGAGAAAAAATTTGGCTTTGGATCCTGGGTTTCATTAGGGTGGATCAAAGTCGTATCACTACGAGCTTGGGATTTCAACTAGTCAAAATGGAAGAGTTTGCGCAGGGCTTTTTTAAAGCATCGAGAAGGGCTTCCGGAGGCAGGCTTGCCCCTCTCTCCATTAGCACGTTTTGTTCTCCATGACTTGGCTTTAAGTTTTATATTGGAAAAAAGAAGGTTTCTGATCGGGACATAATCGGGAATCCAAATTGCAAGAGGGATCAAAGTCGATAAATCATGCGCCTCTTTACGATGATGAGCGCTTCTTGTGGATGCCTTCTACTATTCTATACCACCAAGTAGTTTAAATTGGTTGTGGATGATTCTGACGATGCCTGCAGGTGCTACAGTCACGAATACGGGGAAATGTCACATTTTTGGATGGAATGTGACCCAATGTGAGATGAATGCAATTTTCAGTTTGGGATTTGCTGGGATCTATTATATGGAACTTCCTTTTTCGACTATCTTGGACTACCTACTGCGAAAAAATCCTCCGGGCAAGAACTAGATCCCTCTTTTCTTGACAAGTTCAAATCCTATGGAAAGCTTGGGGCTTCTCTGGCATTAATTTGGCGTGGGAAAATCTGTGCTTTATAAAATCGATCTTGACTCGGCCTCCCTATTTTCCAAGCTCTCTGCTTATGCTTTCTCCTCTCGGAGTCTAAAAAAAAATGGAAAGCATTTCGTATAAAAGATTTCTTTGGACAGGTGGAAATAAAAACGCGAACATTATGCCGCTCGTCAATTGGGATAAAGTCATCAGAAGCCCTCTCTTGGAAGGTGGGCTTAAATTTCAAAGATTTAAGAAAAACGAGAACTTAGCTTTCAGGGGGCTAAAATTCTCCTCGAGGCAGACAAGTTTCTAAGGCTCTGGATGGGCTCATTAGGTCTTCTTGGAAGAAATACTTTTACGGAGCCAAAGGCAAAGAAGCCCAGGACAAGCCTTCTCTTTCCAAAAATGGATCCTCGATTTTAGAGCTATCAGGCATGCAAGTTCACTCTCACATACAGGACAATTTACCCAGTATTGGATGCGGGGATATGGGAAGTCCATTGACATATGGGTAGGGGCCAGGTAATGAATGTTGCGCCTCTTAAGGATGTCAACGAGTTAAAGGAGTTGCAAACTTGGATGAACAATGCGGTATCGAGCTCACTGTGGAGCATCTCCCGATGGAAGGGGAATGTTTGGATGGGATGGCAAAGACCTGGAGTCGCCCGAGGTCTCGAGTATCGCGCAGCGGCAATTTGTGCACATAATCTAAAAGGGAAGGCTGCGATCGATGGCAATGAGAAGCGATGATTAGTGTGGGATGGGGGTCGAATTCGGAGCTTTACATGCGTGGCGCAAAGGATACCAAAAACATCTCGGCACTTCCCTTATGTCCTCCGTCACAGACGTCTTTGAAGGGCTATGGAATGTGAAATCGATCCCCTAAAATTGATTTGTTTAATTGACTACTGCTGCATAATCGTATGCTTACTTACCCTGACAACCTTAGAAAGAAAGGCTTCCACGGGCCTTCTCACGTTGCCCCATTTTTCTTATCATAGTGAGAGAACGCACAACACATTATGTTTGATATTGCAAATTCTGTTTCTCATGAGGTTTGGAAAGAAGTGGCCAGTTTATGTGGATTAAGGCAATGATTATTCCTTCCTCCTACTTTCTCGACTCTGTTTTCTGCATTTGGTCAATCTGTTTCCCTAGACATCTTCCAAACAACGCAACTTGGTTCAAGGCTAAAGCCTGGCTTGTTCTTCCAAAACTAATATCATGAATATGAGTTGGAGAGAAATTGCGAAATTCTTCCGTGTGAAAACAATATTAGCACGTGCTCGAAAGTTGTCGCATGCCCTAGGATCAAAGCATTCTTAAAGATTTTCCAGATATGAAAAATGTGGAGTTATATCAGATAGAAAATCTCTCCTCTCGAGAACTGGAGGTGGGGTGAAATGATTGTATTACACTACTACATCCAGAGTTTGAAAAACGAGAGAAAGATAAAAATATTGGAAGATCGTAAATATATGAAGCGATTTTTGACATGTGGAACAAGACTTTGGACACTACTCAATAGTCTTGGACGTAGCGATAAAATGGAAAATCCTAGGAAATGGCAGGGGCAGGAGGAGTTATCAAGAACATAGAAGCGCCATGTGATCAGCAGAGCTGTAAATTGGCAGCGGATTGTGCCGAAGATACCAATTCTCCAAGCGAAGGTTGGCTCTATTACGAAAGGTCTCAAGATCCTGCAACATCTCGAAATCACAGAGGCAACAATCATAGGGGACTCTCAAACTATCATAAAAATGCTAGTGGAGAACTACAAGCCCAAACGGATATTACAGCCCTCGAGGGTTGATGGCCGAGTGATTAAAAATATTACCGTCTCCTTCCATAAGGTAGAGCTTCTTTCATGATATTTGCGGAACAACAATAAAGATGCGGATGTGGAAGCAAGTAGATGCTGTCGCTCCCCATGCAGGCACTCCAGTTTTGGGAACGCAGAATACAATGTTTAGAAATTAATTCCATAGATGTGAATTATGATTTTCATTGTCTTTTTACCCTCCATGCAGTCTGTTTGTGTGTCTTTAAGTTAGGGGAAATCTCCGTTGACGAAATGGCTTTAAGAGAGATCTCGGAAGATCCATTTTATCAAGACTAAAGATGGGTGGATGCGGCTGCATAGGGGGAAGCTTTGTGAGCTATCCCGAAGAAAATTGAGTGTTGTAAATGTGCTGATTTGTTGGAAATTTTAATACAAAATAGTAATCATTTTACTGTCAAAATATATATATATGAATCATTGTTATTTAAATTTATTTAATGTGATATCCATATTATGTCATTACAAAAAAAGTTCGAAATTTTTGCATTGAGAGGCACTTTAGAACCTAATATGGAGAAGGTATTGTAGTTTCCTTAAAATGAAACATTAAAACATAAAATAATAATAATAAAATATAACATTGGCTTAATTAAAAAGTAATAAAAATAATATTTTAATTCATTTTGTATTCTATATATAGTAGATATGAAAGTATATAGTACAAATAATAACTATGAATTAATATCAATTTTACCATATAAAATAAACTAATAATTCATATTCATAACCATTATATTTTAGAACTTCATATTTAAATTAATTATAATAAATATAGTAAACTTAATACTTATAAAAAATCTTTTTTCTAAGCTTTATATACATTATCAATAATATTCATATCATATGAAAAAAATTATAAAAGAAAAGTATATTCTAAACATGTCAAAGCAAAATGCCAAACCCATATATGCTTTAACTATACGTATTATCAAGGTTTTAATAAAATAAAAAAATACGAATATTTCTATATAAGTAGTGTTAATACACAATATTTATGTCACTCAGTCTCTGTCATCATCTCCCATATTGACATTGGAGTGACCGTATTTCGATGGACTCACGTGTCATTGTCATACATCGTCATAAATGTCATTGCATCCCTTGGCATGTCAAGTTCATAATCTTTGTTGATCATTCCTCAGCGTACTGTTCAAAAGCATATGATTTTGAGTCCCAATGCTGGTAGGTAAGTTATGACACTCGTGCTCCATGAAGAAATTAACACTATGCCCACTGCGCCTTGGTATCTCTGTTCGAAGAGGGCACCCATGCACAGAGCTGCTTTTGGGAAAGTTTTTTAAAGAAATAGAAACTAGCTTCCATGCTTAGTAGAGGTTTCGTGAGTGGAGTCATCATAGTTTGTTCTTACGGATCAGTGCCTCCAGTTTTCCTCCCTTTGGCCCATTTAGTTCCTACAATTGTGAAACTCCCCAAAGGGATATACCTCTCCTCAAACTTATATGGGATCCAAAACCACCTCCTCCTCTCATATAAATTCTTCCTCCTCTCATTGATTCTACTAGCTGAATAGTCATTAGTATAGCCGATGTGTTGAAGAAAGCAGAGAAGAATCCATTGTTGAGAGAGAGTTTAAGCCCATTTCCTCATCGAGTCGAATGATGAACGAATGCTTAAGATGCACCTGACTGAACCCGTCGAAGGAGATCTGCAACGTCAAGGAATAAGGTTGTAAACTTCTTTTTCATTTATCAATAATACATCACTCGTTTCTAGTTCCAACTTTGTTTCCATTTATATGCAAAGTGTTTAGCTCTCCTTGACTAGCTGAATAACTGTAGATGAATGTATATGCTTGTATTTTTTCATCGTTTGTTTGATCTTTGTGCAGAAGCATGAACAATGTCAACAACATGGAGCACAAGGCGTGAAGACAAAGATCGAAGGATCGCAGCCACGTGCCATGACAAAGTCATTGGACTGGGGTAGGATATATGTTGCGGTCCATATTTCATTTATAAGATAGGAATTTAGGAGTCCAGCATGTTCCCTTGTTGCTATACCCATCCTAGGGCTAGAGGGATTACCTCTGTCCATAGAGGGGATTTTCCTACTCAACAAGTTGGAAAGCATACTAGGGATGAGTGTGCCTGTCATCTCTCATTGATTTGTTTTGGAAATTTTCTTGTCTGTCCAACTTTGGTCATATTGCTATATATCTTCTTTGTTTTTCTTATTTGATTGTTTGAAGCCACTCCACCTATTCTCAGAGTGATAATCCCATTCTTTTCTCAGCTGCCTCTTCTCCTTTCTTGGGTTTCCTTACTCGGCGTTGTTGTTTTCATTACAGACACACTGATTGGTACAGTTTTCCTATTTTACAGGTGTGATTTACCCTGTTCAGCATGGATTACAACTAAAAAGTCACGCTGAATCCTGTACATTTGGATTTAGGCCTTTTCCCTGAGTTTTACAGTGCATCTTACCCTCTAGATTGGTTGTTCCTCCTTGTATTAGTCCACTTGGATTGTTTTTTACTTCTCTATCTCGTTCTTTTCGGTTGATTGTCCCTCATCTGATCAGTCTGGATTTTTCAACCTCGGGTTTCTAGGTGTCTTTGATTTCTTATTCATCCACATGTTCGCTGACCTTCCGAGCTGTGTATGAGTCAGTTTAGTCATTCATTTTTTCAGCTTATTGTCTGATTGCTTGGTCTTTTCTTTCGATTATACGTGTTATAGGATTGTCGAACTGTCATATTTGTGTCTGTTTGACCCTCCGTCTGTCACCCCGAGCATAGATCACATTTCTCATTGAGTCAATTTGAAATTCCTTTCTCTGCGTGAAGGAATGTCTCTCTGATTTTGGGTGTGTTTTGTATTCGCTTTGGATTGGTCTCTTTGTGTTTTGATCATTTCATTCGAATTGCTCAAAGTTAGTGTTCATTTTGTCCTTTTAGTGTAACATTGCATTATTTCTTCTCATTCACATAAAAGAACAAAATTTTCATTCTTTCTCTCTATTTGAAAATGAAAAGTACTCTTTTTCATTAGTAGCTTTCTCATTAAAAAGTGAACAACAAGAGAAAAATCCTTTTGTTTTCTGCTTTGGTTGTGTTAGTAGCATTAGGAGATTCATTCTTGCATTCAATTGTTTGCTACTTTGTTGTGAACTTCTATCCCTCTCTTAGCTATTTTTTCATCGAATTGGAATGATATTCTTTCTCATGTAATTGTACATTAGAGATTTGAGATTACATCCGATGAGGCCTTGAAACTGAAACATAATATCAAGATAAAATTTAAAATGAACTCAATCAACCTAAGGAAGCATTGAAACATAACGCTCATATTTAGAATTCTAGGCTAGTGATGTGTTCCGACGTCATTAAACCTAGTAGCTGTTGTTCGCCATCTGGCATTAGATAGCACTAGCACAGAATTGTGCTCCTCGTACTGTCGAGTATATAAAGGGAGACCCTTGTAGGTTGCAATATTTTATCCATAGGAAGCCGAGTCTACCACCCTGTAACCGTGATACACCGAACATAGTATTTGGGGAGACTTCCTACATGTACGTTAAGTCCTTGGTCATTTCTCTTTCATTTGATCACCAAGGTGTATATTGCAGTTCACGAGAACTTGGTACACCCTCATTCTTAGAGTTCCTGAGTAGTCATTTTGATCTTTCTCTAACTCTTTAAAACTTGAAAAGATCATCGAGAACTTGTCCTTTCAAGCTCGTCCAAACTGAAAGTGACTAGAGTCACCTTTTTCCCTTTTCTCGACTCTTAAAACATGAAAAGGAAGATTTTTGTTTCAGTCATAAAATTAATTACCCACAATCACATGCCTATTAAATTTATTTTCTTCGCCTATTCATAGGTAATTCCTTAGTGATTGGTCTTAAAGCCTCGAATTTATTCTCTCTTTTTCTTTCCTTCTCTTTGAGACACAGTCACGGTGGCAGAACCACCAGTTTCGTCGTCCTCTTCATTACCTCGTAATGAAGAACCTTCCCCCGAGATTTCTTCGAAGACATCTCAATCTGTTAGGACTCTTGGCTACTGGCATGCTATTATTATGAGTATTCAACCTCTGGCTACTCTATCTCCCCCCGAGGAACCATTTCATATCAATTGGCAACCTCCAGACGCTTGGGATTTTTTGAGGGAAGCTCCCCATTTACCTTTGGAACCAATTAAGTCACCGTTATCGCGTGCTTTACTTGCCACCACTGGTCACCTTTTTACCGACACCATGTCCTTGTCTGATATGGATGCTAAAAGTCCTATTAGTAGTGAAGAGACTTGTGTTTCTACGAGAGAATATCTGTTTCCTCCAGAGAATTTTCCTCTTGTCACGGCTCAACCTTCCTCTCAACCTTCAACTGTCTTTCTTGGTTATTGTCCGTTGAGTCAATTAATTTATGGTGCTACATCTTTGTATCAGAATCCACTATGGTCGAATACAATGACCTATTTTGCAGGTTCATTTGTGTCAGGTCCATTCTACTCGACTCCTGTTGTTTTGATTATGGTTACATCTGTCCCAACCGAGCCCACTATTTGTGTGGATTCCTCCACACCATCCGCTAGTGTGATTGCATAATTTCCATCATCTTCTGTTGTCAGTGGAATTCTTCCTTATGCTTCTGCAATGTCCGTTGGACCCATTAAGAGTGGATAAAAGCCTCACATATCAAGAGTCCATCAACCTATTGGTAGTGCACCTACCTCCTCTAATCCTATTCGTGGAGGTTTGACATACGACCAATATATGATGGCCATTGGAATTACTTCCCCCAGGGTTCTCAGCAGGTTCAAGCTTCCATCAATCCTCCACATTGCTATGATGAGCCTGGAAATCACATCTATTACCATGGGTCCATTCCACACGGTCCATTGTATGTTCAAATGACACAGATACCAGTTAACCCCAACCAATTTACGTTCCTAGAGGGAAAACCCTATGGTCCACAAGGAAAACCCTCTCAGGGACAACCTTCAGTCCAACAGGGAGAACCCTATGGTCCTCCTAGTCAACCTTATGTTCAGTAAGAAGCACCTTATGTTCTCTTATGTTCACCAGGGGAAAACCTCTCTCTACCTCGGGAAAAAATTTGTGCAATCGAATTGTATACATTCAACAACGCCCATCTCTTGTACAACAAGGAAAACCCTCCATTATTTTTTCGGAGCCTTTGGTCTTCAAAGACGCCTTCTCATCTCCAACCTTGGTCAACCTACACCCTAGGGACGCTGTTAAACCTCAATATCCAGGTCAACTTGCACCCCAAGGAAAACCTGTGCAGCCTCAAGGCCCACCTTTCATTCCTCAAGGTCAACCTTCGACACTATAAGGTCTGCCCTAAGGAGCTGCTTACATCCCACCATAGAATCCATATGCCGCTCAAACAGGGCTTCAATGGTTCACTCAGAATCAGCACCCTGGTCCTCAATTGGTTTATGGGAAGAATTATCAAAATTATAACCAGTATGGACAAATTCCTCTGGGACAGAACATATGGGCTCAGAATTTCTCCCAGCTCGGTTGGAACCCCAATAATGGTCTCTATCAAAGGCCTGCAATTCCTTTCAATCTATAATTTCCATTCCTCGCTATGTTGAAATTTCCCGATGTGTTAAAGTTAACGAATCATCCCATCCTTCATAACCCATATTGACCACCAGTTCCCACCAAAATCCCTGGCGATTGTCCCAAATTTGAAGGCAAGTTTGGAGAAGAGCCGAGGCGCATGTTATGACATACCATCTATGGTGCTCCTCTAAATCCTGGGTTGATGATTCAATTTTTTTACGTATTTTCCAAAGGAATATCACTGATGCTGCTGCAAAGTGGTACATTGAGCTCTCTCGTGGCATATTTCAAAATTTCAACTCTCAAGCCATGTCATTTCTCATGCAATTTCAGTTACCAATTTGTTATGAAACTGGGACACACTTCCTAACATCCTTGAAACAATATCTGGCTAATCATATATTCGATCATATTCATGAATGGAGGCAGTGTCGTCATTTGATCAGGTTTGATATTCCTGATCAACTTCTGACTGATTGGTTCACTACCTCTTTTATCGGTTCGATTTCCAAGGGCATCGCTATGGGGGCATGTGTTACTGAGGAACAAGCCATCGCTCGTGCCCAGTACCTTGATCTTGTGTACTCTCAACCCAGCACGCTTTATGAACTCTTGACTGATGCTCCACGACATGGAACTTCCAAAGCACTGGCGACACCATACATCAATGGTATCATTGGTTCTGTGTCTCAGACTTCTTGTAATTATTCTCCCAATCCTGCGAAGCAAAAATCTACTTCTTCCACTGATATTGCTTCTCAACCACCTCCTATTCCTGGTAAGACAGTGGAATTTAATGTTCTCTAGTCCACCCCGGCGGATAAATCTTCCAAAGGTAAGAAAAAGGGGAAAGGCAAGGCCAAATCCAATACCCAAAAATAGGATTCTTCTGAGCCCAATGTTGATTATGGTTTGAAACGCAAACCAAATAACCCTTGTATGATATGTGACGATGAGAATTACACCAAGGATTGTCCACGACGGGCCGAGGTGAGTCGACTGCTCAAAGGCACCCAAGGAACTCCGGTTGTTCTTAAAGATACATTCCCATAAAAGTAGACTCAGATGGTGGAGAAAATTCAGTCCTCTTCCCCTTTTGGCTCTCAGGTTTTCATGATGAATGGTGTTGTACCCATATGTATTGCTACTAGATCAAAGGATTATATTGAACCATGTCAAGCAGCAGGGAAAGAGATCGTAGATGGTCCTCCTCACCCACCTGCTTCTGGCCCTCTTCACATTGAAAGGCCCAATCCTGAGCCCATTGTACGACCATCCTCTAAAGGCGTGCTCTGCAAGTCTTCCTATAACCCAAACACCCGTGCCGCTCAACATTACAATATTTTTGAGGATTTGGCTCAAGAAACATCCTCTATGTTCACGTTGGAAGTACTTCAGAGATTTCTGTCACCACGGAAGGCTTTGCTATCCGCTATCAGAGGGGTGGACCCTGCCGATTCAAGCCTTATCACTTTCAATTTGCAAAATTTCATTCCGCATCTCCCTCACCAGCTTGAATTGATTATCCAAGTTGGGATTAGTGGAAATAATATCCATCAACCAGTCGTGGATGAATGTTCATCTACTTGCATCATGTCTATTACATGCTGGAAAGCCATTGGTTCTCCGACCCTCAATTAATCTCCAAACGCTTTAGAAGCTTTTGACTGAAGGGAATATCACCCTCTTAGTGTTCTCGCCAGCTTACGTATAATGTTAGAAAGGAAAACGGTTAGTGTTGAGGATGAAGTAGTTGATGCCAAGCTCAATTATAATCTTCTACGTGGTCGCAATTGGACTCACGCTATGTTATGCATCCCATCCAATCTCTTTCATGTTCTTCAATTTCCGCATGAAGGAAATTTCATCATTGTCGATCAGTTATCCTTTCTCACTTCCACATCTTTCGAGAGCAATGTTCCATATGTAGATCGTAATCCTACGCCTTATGAGAGCATAGGGTCGGGACTTTTCAAAGATCCTGCCCTTATGGGTATTTTTTCTCTTCCTCCGCCGAACACCGCTCAAGTCAACATGATCTCCATGTCTTCTGATCCGTGGATCATTCCTTCGCCTGAGCAGGTTGATTTGTTTGGTGACTCAATGCCGTTAAGCCTAATAGAAATTGATTATTGTGAAGTTATCTCGGCTTCGACTCCTCCTCCCTCCAATCATAATCCTTTGAGCTTGTCTCTTGACACGTATTCTCAATCCCCTTGGCTCAGCACTTTGGATTCTCCTTATTCCTTGAATGAGACGTTTCCCATTGATGAAGCCATCATGGAAACCATGTCTCTTGAGGATCCTCCTTGGGATGATATTCATCATCGTTCCTCCTTTATGCCTAGCCTTGGGGCCATGTCTACTTGTCTGGAGAAATTCGCTTCCCAAGCTCCTTCCCATCCACTTCAAATGCCTATCTTGACACATGAAATTTTGTGGAAGGTAACATGGGGAACATCATGCAAACGATGCCTATTGACATCTCCGTTAAACCGAGGATAGTTGAGAACATCCACATTGGGGTGAAATGTTCTTCTGATGAGATTGAGTTCTATACTAGTACCTTCCGAGAGTTTTGAGAAATTTTCACTTGGTCATACAAAGAAATGCCCAGCATCGATCCGAGTATAGTCGTGCATGAGATCCCTACTTCTCTTGACGTGAAGCTTGTTCATGAACGTCTTCATCCCATGCACCCTAGAAAGGTAGCCTCCATAAAGGCAGAATTTGAAAAACTCCTCAAAGCTAGCTTCATTTATCTGATCCCCTTGATAGATTCAGTTTCTAACATCATTCCTGTGGATAAAAAGCAGGGTATTATTCGAGTCTGTGTGGATTACCGCGAAATTAATCGCACTTTTCCTAAGGATAATTATCCCACTCCTTTCATCGACTAGATCATTGACAAATGTGGTGGGAGTGAGATCTTTTCCCTTATGGATAGGTTCTCTGGTTACAACCAGATCAATATTTTACTAGCCGATCAACACAAGACCACCTTCATCTATCCTTGGAGCGCCTTCACATACAAGAAGCTCCTTTTTGGCCTTAAGAATGTTGGTGCCACATTCCAATGACCAATGCCATACGATTTCCATGATATTAAGAACATTGTTCAACCTTACTTGTATGACCTTACAGCTCATTCCGCTAAGCATAAAGACCACCCAGATCACCTCCATCAAATATTTCTTCATTTTAGACATTGCACTATTCGGCTCAATCCACATAAATGTGTCTTCTACGTCGATTCCAGTAGACTCCTGGGGTTTATCATTTCTAAAGACGGAATTCGTCTCAAACCTCTTAAGGTCGAAGCTATTTTCAATCTTCCCTCCCCTTCCTCTTTACATCAGTTGCAGAGTTTGCAAGGGAAAGTTAATTTCCTACGCCATTTTATACCGAACTATGATGAAGTAGACAAAGGATTCATGCAATTGCTAAAGCAAGGCATCCCATTCCTCTGGGATGATATTGTAAAAAAATATTTCTATGCACTGAAGACATTACTCATCAATGCTCCTCTTTTGCGCCCACCCAATTATCATCGAGATTATTCCCTCTATTTGGCTGCCACATTTAGCACTATTTCCATGGTTCTAGTATAGGACAATTACGATGGTGATGAGCACGTCATTTATTATTTGAGTCGTAATCTTCTCGATACAGAAACGTGTTATGCTCATGTTAAGAAATTGGCATTGGATGTTGTTCAAGCCGTCCAATGTTTTGGCCATTATATTCTACTTTTCATAGTAACCGTGATTTCTAATTGCAACCCCATGACCTATATATTGACTCGACAATTGCTGGGGGGGAAATACTCAAAATGGATATCTATTCTCCAAGAATTTGATTTGGAGTTCACTACCGCCAAATCGAATAAATCATTGGTTTATGTCTATTTTATTTTCTCTTTACCGTCTGACTTTGCTCCCTCTAGTTTTGAGGAATACATTCCAGACGACACTCTTTTTCTAATTAGAACCCTCGATCCATGGTACAGTGATATCATCCTTTATCTCCAGACCGGACGAAGGATGCTCGTCGACGTATCCATCATCATTCGCAACCCTATCGCATAGTCTGCGATACACTATACTGCATCAGAGTTGTTTCCATTCTCCTCTGGTGTTTGACCCTTAAGGAAGTTGAAAAATTTCTCAATGACTACCATTCAGGCGCATGTGGCGGTCACATGTCTGGGTATGCTACTGCCCAAAAAATCCTTTGTGCTGGATACTTCTGGCCTACCATTTTCAAAGACTGTATTTTCGTTGTCTGGAAATGTCATGAATGCCATATTTACCAGTGCAATATTCGCGCACCACCCGCACACCTCCATCACATCATTACCACTGGTCCCTTTGCGAAGTGGGACATCGATTATATGACGTGTAACCCTCACTCGGCCAGGTTGCATGCTTATATTATTGTATCCATGGACTACTTCACTAAATGGGCCGAAGCAATGCCTACACTCATATCTAATGGCAAGACAGCTGCACAATTTATTTTCAATCATGTGATTAACAAGTTTCGTGTCCCTCAAGCCATTGTCAACGACCATGGCTCTCATTTTTTCCATTATATGATGGATGAGTTGACCACTAAGTTGGGTCTACGTCACGACAGATCAACGTCATACTACCCCTAGCCAATGGCTAGGTTGAAGCCATGAACAAGTTTTTGGTCACCTTGCTTCATCATACAATTGGGTTGCACAAGTGCAGTTGGAATCTCATGTTGTTTTCATATCTTTAGGCTTACCGAACCTCGGTGAAGGATGCAACCGGATTCACCCCATTCCAGCTTGTTTACGGTCTAGAAGCTACCCTTATGATTGAATGCAAAATCCCTTCTCTCAATATAGCTGTTGAATTACTGCCTAACACCTCATCGGAGGAAGAACATCTTCTATATTTGGAGATGTTAGATGAAACTTGCCACTTTGCTTCTCTAGTCATAGAAGCACAGAAAAAGTGGGTTAAATCCCATTTTGACCAGATAGTTCCCCTCGTACCTTCGTAGAAGGAGACTTAGTCCTCTTGTATGACGAAGCTCATGATAATATGGGGGCAGGCAAATTCGAACACATGTGGCATGGGCCCTAGATCGTTAAGCACGTTTTATGGAACGGGGCCTATGAGATGATTGACTATGAAGACTATCCTTTGAATCAACCCGTAAATGGGTTGTACCTCAAAAAATGTTATGCATGAGCCTCTCGTGCATGTCCTTTTGTACATAAGTGTTTTTTTCATTTTTGTACATTTTTTGGCTTGGAGTGCTTTGCGCACAGTTTTTTCCTTCTTATTATGTCATTGCTTACTCTGCATATGTATGTCACTCCTTATGTCAGTTTCGCTAATGGTGCCTCCCGTAGTACCCAGAACCTGTCTTCCGTAGCCTGGGTGATTTATGATCCTAACGGTGAGTTTATAGACATTCAATGTATTTGTCTAGGACGAACAACCAACAATGTCACTGAGTACAATGTAGTCATTAAACTCTTAACCGAAGTGATTCCTATCGACATTCATGAATTAATTGTGAACCTAGACTCTTAACTTGTTGTTCCCGAGCTCAATGGGCATTACTCTTTTAGAAACCCTCATATTTTAAGGGTGTATTTTCATGTTTGTCTGTTAGAAATGAATTTTTATTATATCACATATCAACATATTCCTAGAAGAATGAATACGTTAACTCATGCAGTAGCCAATATTGTATTAGATACACATTTGCGAAATTTGTAAAAGCATTCATCATTGCATAATAAGATTTAGACGGGGAAAATAAGCAAATATATATATATATATATATATCGATTGTTTACATCCATGTGCATCATAAGTTCAAAAAGTAGATGTGTTTTTGGTTACATCCTGAGACATCATGTCTCTCAAAAAATATGAAGAAATAAACCTTAGGCGTCTAATCAGCATGGTGCTCATGATAGCATTTCACTGCACGCACGACCCGCCTTAGCAATTGGTCGATGTGGTTAGACACCTTTGCAGTGTGCCTCTGATATGCACGAGGAACATCCTTAAATCTCACGTAATCTGGGATCCTGCTTGTGAGTCCTTCCAATTTGCGCGCAATCTCTTCTTCCTCGCTTCCCTCACCTTCAGGGGCCACCTTGAAATTGTGTGGGACCCTCCGTGCTATGGGGGACTTCCCTGCAAGTCTCTGTGGGCCAAAATCTACAATGTATGGATAAACATCGGAACATATATAAATAAAAAAATCATAATACTCATCAAATTAAAAAATTATTTTTTACCCAAAGCCTCATCCCATTTATCTCCTTCCAGGTGTGGAAGGTTTGGGTCACCCATGAAATCGGTGTCGGTGTATGGCTAGTCCTCTACCACGATGAGATGTCAGTGGAGCCAGTCGAAGAATTCTGGCTTCCATGACATATGTTGACCACCTCCTGATCGAGGCATAAACTCTGCCCAATGAACCATCCATGGCTGTCGTGTTCGTGGTGTAGGTACTATAACCTCACGGCATTGGAATATTAGCAACCATTCTAAGATGAATGGTATTAAGATGGACCCATATCTGAATTTTTTAGCTTGCCATTCTTGCACTTTCTTAACTGACGCTTCAAGTTGATTGTTACTACTTTCACCCAATTGTCATGGTTGGAGCCATACAATCCATGATGAGTTGAATTTGTGTCTTTGTAGCTTTGTGAGGAGCCTGAGATCCAACGGCTCGAGTTATAGTGTGTAGCACTACCCATAGTGCCAAGTCAGGTGTTGTTTAAATATCCACTTTGCTGCTCTTTCATTATTTATTTTCTCCTGGGTAGACTCTGTGTATAAGCATGCCCATCCTCTCACCAAGGGGCCGGCTACCTATCAGGATCGGTTTCGCTCCCCTCCGTGACAATCCAGTGATGAAATAAATGTCAGAGACTTCTATCTCCAACTCTTGGTCATGAATCATGAACCTTTCTTTATCAATGTCCCACACACTAATCAGATACTATAGTAGTTCCAGACGAGCTCGTAGACACGGTGTTAGGAAGAATTTCAAGATCCCACAATTTCTCAGGGCATCCATGTATGCATCATTTTCCATGGCTTGTTCATCTTCCTCCCCATGCTCTTGTTCTTTCCACTCGATGACCATTTTGGCTATTGATTTCCCTGCAAAACCATAATTGAGGCTCCTATTAGCCACAATATTGACATTTTAATCATTTAAATTGGGTGTTTTAGGATAAATTCCATGCATTATTGGCCACAATGATTGGTGCTATTGTTTTGCAAACAACAACATTGATTGGTGCTTCCCCTTTAAAATTTTAGGCGAGTTGGCGTGACTCCGCGCCGACCGCTGTGACCAACCCATGACAAACTTCCCCCAAAATGCATCACAAACATAAATTCAGGAAATTAAACATGGTTTAAAATGTAGGAAAAGATGAGAGCTCTTACCTGGAGAAAACAGATTCATGAACGACCTCCTGGATTGCCTGCTATGAACTCCACAATTTCACATTAAAAAATGGTAAAATGCTCACAAGAAGGTGAAAAGAAGAAAAGTAATTTTTTTTTTTACTATTTGCATCATTTTATAACGTTTTCGAAGCCGTAATTAGGTTTTAAAGCTTATTTTTCAATTATTTTATTATTTTATCTTGAAAAATGGGTTTTACGTTTGTTTCTTGTGCAACAACAGGTCCTAAAAAATTACGACGATGAAGCGATGAGTTGTGTTTTATTACTTTTTTGAACTCGGTAAAAACACGAAAAAGTCACCCCCTAGAGTCATCTTTCAGCCCTTCTCTGCCTCTCAGAAATTGAAAGGATTGTCAAGATTCTTGTCATTTTGAACTCATTAAAGGGTGTGAAACATCATCTTACCAGTATATGTTTACCCCTTTTTCGGGCTAGGATAGATTATTTACAAAAAAGGAATACCTTAGTCAAACATGGCTAAGAGGTTCTCTAAGATATTGTTTTCTACCTTTTCGGATTTGTGGGACTATAAACAAAAAGGGACCCACTAGAGTTTTATTTTTCGCTTCTTTTCTAACTCTCTAAACATGAAAAGATGTTGAGTTCTTCCTTTGTCAGAATCGTTAAAATTTAATGACATCGGAAATCATCACCATGATGTTATCGAGTTCCTCCTTCCTAGGGCTCGTAAAATGTACGAGGATGGATTTGTCTGAAGGGAAAACTTATATGACAAGCATATGCTATCTCCTTCAAGCTTGTTTCCAAAAATAATTGGGGTACTCACTAGAAATGGTGGGGGAAAATGGAACCAGTTCTCAGTCGTGTCGGTAGTATGTCACTCTTGAACATGACACTTGTTTGCAATTCGTTTCTAGTTGGGGACATCCCACATTTGTCATTTTTACCTCCATGGGTTTGGGTTATTCGTTTTTGACCTCTCATCTTCTCTTTGCGAGGTCACCATGACCTCATATCCCTTGATGTAAAATACTGCCAAATTCCGAAGTCGTATCGCCGATATGTTCAAGAGACGTTCCTTCTGCAGTTTTCGCCCCTGATCCTCTGTTTAGTCCTGATTCACTATCATCTTATTCCCCTGTCTCGTTTCAATGATGTGGGAAACATTATGGCTCTCCTTCAACCGCTCACTTCCCGTTGACTTTAGCTCATTATCCAGGAAGTTGATATAGAGACTCCCTTCTGGTACCTTAGAGCTTGCCTGCCTCAATGGAAATTTCTTCACATTCAATGACAAGTTCTCATCATTGGCCTTCGATTGAGTGATTTCGTGGATGTTTGACTCGATCTCATTCTTCACGTTCCATGAATTGTACCAGATGTACCTTGAGAACCACTATCATTATTGGTGGTCTCTCTCGCGCCTGTTAATATCTTTCATCATTGGCTGGTAATCAGGTGATTTTCTTGCATGTTCGACTTCAGCTCATTCATTCGCATGCATGAATTTTTACTTCTTCAGGTCAAGATAGAGCACAAGACCATAGGTTTTTTATGATAAAATTTAGGCTGTGGAATGATTTCATTTATCATGACTATATGCATGACTATTTTGATTGGATGGCTGCGACCATACCTGAGTCTCTTTTTGTTGGAATCATGATTGTCATTAGACCAAAACCCGCAGGCATTAGTCTCCACTACAACTGTCAGAGTTAGGATCCACGAAAGGCGGTTACTCCATGTTGCGAAACACATGGGGAGAGTTGAACCCAATGTCCAACAATCTCCCCCCCAAGGCAAGCCAAGTGAGTTTTGAACTCGAGACCTGTCACTCTAATACCACTTGTTGGAATCACGATTACCGCTAGACCAAAACCCGCAGGCATTAGTCTCTGCTACAATCATTAGAGTTAGGATCCACGAGAGGTGGTTATTCCATGTCATGAAACACACAGGGAGCATTGAACCCAATTTCCAACACTTTGATGATCCTTTTCACTGGATGGTTGCGTCCATACCTTGGATATTGTTGTATGTACTCTATTATGGATGGTCATGCCCATACCGCATATTTATGTATCAGAGATATCAGTTGTACTTTTTCTTGTAGGTCTTCCGATGATGGTGTTTTGGTTTGGGCATGTTCTCATAGAGCATTTCACCCCTCCCTCTCTCTCAGACTTCATGCTTTAGGGGGCATCTGTTACACAATATTTTTTCCTCGTCCCTGCAATCCTCATCTCGAACATTGGAGAACCATTTCAGTGACCCCTGTGTGCTGTCATACATTGCCATAAATGTCATTGCATCCCTTGGTATGTCAAGATCATAATCCCTGTTGATCATTCCTCAAGCAGACCTTCAAAAACATATGATTTTGGGTCGGCACTGGTAGGAAGTTATGGCCTCGCGCCCATGAAGAAATTTATACTGGGCCTCATGCCCTTTGGTGCTTTATCTCAGAAGGGCACCTGCGCCAAGCTACTTTTGGAAAGTTTTTAAAAATAGAAACAAAGCTTCCATGCTTAACAGCTTCGTGAGCGGAGTCATCATGGTTTGTTCGACTGAATCACGTCCATTTTCTCCCTTTGGCCTATTAGTTCCTACAATTGTGCAACTCCCCAAAGGGATGGACCTCTCCTCCACCTTATGTGGGATCCCAAACCACCTCCTCATCTCCTATAAATTATTCCTCCTCATGTTGATTCAACTAGCTGTACAATCATTATTATAGTTGGTGTGTTGAAGACAACAGAGAAGAATCCATTGTTCAAAGAGAGTTTAAGCCCATTGTATCATCGATTAGAATGCCAAACAAATGCTTGAGATGCGCCCGACTGAACCCGTCGTAGGAGATCTACAACATCAAGGCATAAGGTTGTAAACTTATTTTTCATTTATCAATAATACATGACTGGTTTCTAGTTCCAACTTTGTTTCCATTTATATGAAAAGTGTTTATCTCTCCTTCACTAGCTGAATAGTTGTAGATGAATGTATATGCTGAACTATGTTTTCATTTTTTGTTTCATCTTTGTGCAGACGCATGAAAATTGTCACCAACACGGAGCACAAGGCGTGATGACAAAGATCGAAGGATCGAAGCCACGTGCCATGACAAAATCATTGGACCAAGGTAGGATATCTGTTCTGGTCCATATTTCATTTATAAGCTAGGAATTTAGGAGTCCAGCATGTTCCCTTGTTTCTAGAACCACCCTAGGGCTAGAGGGATCACCTCTGTCCGCAGAGGGGGTTTTTCCTGCTCAACAACTGTACACGTCAGCTAAAACAGAGCATTAATATTATATTATATGGATACACTTAATTCACTAGGAAAGGAAGTATTAAATTTTAACCACAACTAGTGACAAATTATGAAATATCACCACGTTGTTCCATCATGTCGTCCACCAACAGTGGGAGTATACGAGAAAGAAGTTTCCCATTAGAAAAGGCATGGGTTGGGAATAGACATTTTACCTTTTTTCAAACCCAAAATGCACAAAAGGAAGCAGCCATATATTCCAACCAACCCCCGAACAAATGGGTTACATTCCAACAAGAATTTCATTGAGGAGGCGAGGTTCAGATGTTCCTTCATTTCAATTCGGATAGTGTTGGATCCGTTTTTTTGGATTGAGTATACAACATAATATAGCAACTAAGATAATGTAATGCGGCAATATGAGGAGAATCAATAGGCTTGCAATACTAATTAATATTCGAAGGAAAATATTAATTAGATAAACCATCACATCGTATGCATTCGTACCACATATGTTCGTCCACCGTACACATAAGCTAAAAAAAATAAACAGAATGGAGAGTGGTTTGGATGAATCGAATATGGTTTTTTTAGGATGCTAAAGGTATCAAGTTTAATTCTCAATGACATGGATCCTCCGATGGAGGGATAATACTGTTCTAGATTTGCATAAAAAAAAGTGTAAGACAATGGTGTTTTGGAAAGATAAAGGTCTCAAGTTCAATTCCTGACGCCATGGCTCCTCCGATGGAGGGATAATATTGTAGATTTGGATAAATAAAGTGTAATACAGTGGTTTTTATAGAAATTTAAAGGTCTCCAGTTTAATTCCCAATGTCATGACTCCTCTGATGGAGGTATAATACTGTTCTAGTTTTGCATAAAAGAAATCGTAGAAAATGGCAATGCGGCCATGTCTGAGGAAGCCAACGATTCAGAAACAAAATTGAGAAGGTGAGGTAGAAAAGTGCAGTAGATAAACAAGAAAATTGTAAAATTCATACCAATGCTCTAATTTATTCATAGATTTGAAAATATTCTACGTTTGAGTCTTCTACATTCTATGTTCTGACTTTACGCTTTAGCTTTCTCTTTGAGATTCCATAATTTAATAGAGGAAATGACTTGTGGAGGAATATGACTAAGTATATCTCTTGCAAACCCTGTTCCCGTATTACATATAATGTTAGTAAACCTAGCTCCAATTTAGGTGAATATATTTTATTTGAGGATATCCAAAATGCAATTTCTGGGTTTTAGAATCAACCAGAATTTGAAGATTGTAAAAACGCCCAAATTGAAACACACTGAAATGTTTGTTTTCTCAGGATTTTGAGATTTTATTTCGTTATGATTGATTTCAGAAAGAAATCACACACAAACCAAATTCTTAG
This sequence comes from Pinus albicaulis, assembly GCA_034641835.2. Taxonomy (NCBI): domain Eukaryota; kingdom Viridiplantae; phylum Streptophyta; class Pinopsida; order Pinales; family Pinaceae; genus Pinus; species Pinus albicaulis. The sequence goes on along the minus strand of JAXQQM020093111.1, from coordinate 52,709 downwards.
CCCTCTTTTTATAATTACTTACAAAAAAAGTTAACATAGCTTATGTATTTTTAATTCTAAGTTTTTAAATCTACAAAACGGATAACATAAATAATATCAATTGTAGCAACACAAGCAAGAAGATATTCAGAAGGAACTGTTAGTTACCTTAAGGATAATGCTCCATTGCAGTGATGTTCACTCATTTATGATGCTCACTTTGCCGTTGCACGATCTCTATATGTCAGCAAAGAATCTGAAAGCAAAAAGAAAAAAAATAAAGCACCATCCTACATCACTAAATTACTTAGAAATTGCAATTGTTTTTTATTGAAAGAAATCAAATATAAATAAGCAGAAGGCTCGTATTGGGGAGGAGCTACTCTCAGTACTATATTGAGTGGTCTGTTATTTCTTAATAGTTAAAGAAAAATTTCAAACATAAAAGAAAAACACCCTTAACCTAGAAACTGTCCAAATAATTAGGTATGGCAACCGTTGTTAATATTAAGAAATGAAATCAAAATATAAAAGTAGACCTAGATCTCCCTCCCCTCATCCATCCAACCAGAAGAGGAATGAGAATTGTCTTGGCCGATTTGGTTCAGTGATGGAGCACCCTTAAATACCTTTGCCTAGGGATCTTTCCCTCTCTGCTCTTCTCTAGTCTTCTTCAAGAACGTTTTCCTCTCTCCGTGGGTTTTGTTGTCACAGAGCATTTTTTTATCCGAAATGTTGAAAAAGTTGCAGCTGGTTTTGTAATTGGATTATTTCTAAAACAGTTTTGCTTATTCGATGTAACTGATTAATAACAATATTCAATTCGAAGGTAGACACTATTTCAATTCTCTAAAATCAAAATAACCCGTGTACAATGGTACAAGTGAGAGAGTTGTTTTCAAAGAAGAACGCTTTACAGCACAAAGCAATAATTCACAATTCACAATGGATGCCAAATTCATTTAGCAATGATAAAATGAAACAAAAGTTAAGAACTATATAAATGAAATGACTTGCAAGCATAGAGTGCACCAAATAAAATTAGTAGTTAAAAAAAACAAGAGTTATCAAGCATTTCCAAGAAATTTCTTATTTAATTTATTAAGTTAATTATTTTTATATATTTTTAATTTAATAAACAAATATACATTAATAATAATGTCTTACATATGTTTAAACAAACATAAAACATCCAACTAAAATAAAAATTGATTATCTGACCCATCAAATTTAACCCTATGAGCATTGGTAAAATCCCAACCATAATATTGCAATGTGAGAATCGATAATAAAGTCAATGCACAAAAATGCTGACAAGTTAATAAAGTAGTTGAAGCAATTAACTTCTAAAACAGTGATCCACAAATGAGGTAAGAACTCGGCAGTTTTTAAAAGTAAAATGCAATCATGGTCGCTCATAGTTATAAGTGTCACAAGCCAGTCTGATTTCTCCGCACCTTTACCACACTCTCATCCTTAAAGGGAGGAAGGAAATTTAAGCGAATATGTATGATATTGATAAATTACATATGGAAAGTTAAAAGGAAGATCCACAAGTATTGCCAGGAGGTTGTTTTCGCATGGGAATCGTCATGTGGGGATGAAAGAAGTGATTTTCTTTTACTTTTGAATGAATTGGAAACAAATTATAGTCCAAAGTTCTTCAGAAAAGTTGCAGGTCCACCGTCTGTGCACTTATTAAAACCCCCACACCAATCGATACCTTCCTAACACTTTATCCAGGCCGGGTTTTCCCTCCAGTCATACGCCTTCGAGGGTCCTATGGGTAATAATGGCGACCACTTGGGCTATATCAATTTATGTTTCTCTGACTCCTTTTGTTCTACTAGTAGTTGGCATGATAGTATCATAGTTTATTGAGATTAGTTCTATTTTTTCTCATTGTGGAAGAAGGAAGGACTTGATAAGGTGCTGACAGAAGAGAGTGGGCACACATAAACCCCTAACATTGTTTGTGTGTGGAGAGATATGTGCCCACAGTCTCTTTCTGTCAGCTCTCAACGGATGGAGGATCCTCACAATGTTCATTGTAACTTGTAGGTGCGTGCTCCAGTTTCCATTTATTTTCGGAGTTTTGTGTTCGTGTTTTCAAAACGGATACCAAGGTGAGCGCTAAACTGCCCCTTAAATCCTGACATTTGTCGGATTGCCACTAACTCGCCACGCAGATTTTCCTCTCTTTTTTCTGCATTTAGGTACGGGATTTTGTTCTTTATTCAAATATTCGGTTGGATCATGTAGAGGCAGAAGGGTTCTTTTCTTTCTGCTATTCATCGAGGTTATAAAAAAGGCAGAAGGGTTCTTTCCTTTCTGCTATTCATCGAGATTATAGAAAATGGTTCCGTTTTCGTTGCATGGGAAAAAGCATTTTTGAAATATAGTTATGGCTAATAATTTTTTAGGGGAGAAGTTGGTATGATAGGTAAGAGTGTATGATGTGTAAAAGTGTTTGTGTTTATTTATAGTTTAGTATGATGTGTAAAAGTGTTTGTGTTTATTTTATAGTTTACTATGATGTATAAGAATGCCTGTTTGTTAAAATTTTGTTCAAGTTAACCAAAATAAACTTTTTAAAAAATTTATATAAAAAACATTTAAATCAATTGGATCCCTCTAATCTCATGCTCATGGTTTATCCAAAATCCAGAACGGTTGCTTTCAAAGGAAGTTAATGGTTGTATGTTTCGTTGTAACTGCTCCATCTGTAGTCAATTTCATAAACCTGGCTATGCGTATTCAGCGACCTGCGTGACATTTCCCGGATTTTGAAGACATATTGTCACAGATACGTTCCTTACTGTTACAGTAAATGCTTCGTGTGTAGTCCCCGCGTTTCGTATACTTCCATTCTCTGAAAATTGAAGGGTATAAAAATATCTTTTTTCGTTGCAGAGCAGTCCACACAATCTTTTTGTGAGAGAAAAGGTCTGGCCGGATAGTGGATCAGCGAATGTGATAAGGTGACGACATTAATTTGCAGCTATCAACTGAGTATTTAAATAAGTAGAAAGTATAAGTAAGGCACTTCTGAAATACTATCAACTGAGTATTTAAATAAATAGAAAGTATAAGTAAGGCACTTCTGAAATAATAAAGATGTTGCTTATACAGTTGTTTGTTCATTGTAGAATGGCACTTGAATGAAAGCTATTTCTCATTCTTATGTTCGTTTTCTGTGATAGAAACAGTTTGGCCGGTCATAGAGTATGATCAGTGCATATTTTTGGTCGCAGATGAGAACAGTCGAGGTTAGTGTCTTTACAGCTCAATATTATTTGATGAAAACATTCGAGGTCACAGTGTCTTCCCAGCTCAATATTTTAGGTATACTTAAAATGCTTAAAGGACCGTATGCAACATCTGATGTATATTTTTCACATTAATGATTAGAGAAGCTCAATATTCATGTTTCTAGGGGAAAATATCAACGATTTTCTGCATATTGTAGTTTACCTTAAATCAAGTCATATAATAGCAATCGCCTTTCTAAGCCAATTATTTTCACAGAGCATACGACCTAATATATTTAAAGAGCCCTATTAAACCAGCAAACGGCACACAGATCTGTCTTCTATCAGACTTTCATGGTTCTTTGCCGACTGATTCTTACAAAATCTATGAATCTGAGAATATGTGATTAAGTTTTTGTTAGTAGAACACAAATTTAGCTGTAACAGTAGGGCATTTTGCAAGGTTTATAATCAATAAGTATGAAATCCTATTTTTTGAATATGGGGTAAAAAAATAGCTTTCAATTAAAGTAATTAATTAGATTATAGCGATATAATAGTAAGTAAGATGTGAGAAGGATTTTTATGGAAAAATGAAATTAAATAATATTAAACATTAGAATCTCAAATTTCTAATTGGGCTGTGAGAAGGATTTTTATGGAAACAGGAAATTAAATTTTTAAAATCAAAATATTTCTTTGAGTTGACATTGTTAAGCATCCATCGATTCCCACACCCCAATTACTTTTATTAATAATTCTAAAGTATAAAAGTACTCTTACAAAAAATACATAAGTAATATTTTAAATTCTTAAAATCTTTTTCCATTGACACCGGTCAAGTACTCCGATTACAATAGAAGGGGTCGTTCTCGCTAAATAGATTGGCGTTATACGTTCCTAATATGGATTATTCGATGCGTGAAATGATAACATATTCTAATTTGAATATTTAATCTCATGTCAAATATTTCAATGTATAGCCATTTTCTCTATAGCTTTATAGAACAGCATTACTTTTAGGAATGACATGTCACATCCTCGCCATCTGTTTTTGTTGGAGGAGTTTCAAATTTGGGACCATAAAGGAAAAGTTGTCGCTTTGATGATTGTGAAGCATCATTCTTATCTACCCATAAAATATGAGACGACGATTTAACGGGGTAAATATCTTGCAATGATTTTGAATATTTAACATACATCTAGAATTATTATTATTTTTAATTAAAAAGAATCAATATATGAATTGAATTTTTAAAAATCAACATATCGATTAAATTTATATATTTAAAAAAATGTAATAATAACTTTAATTATTGAATTTTTTTTTGTACTTAATTAAACAAAATTTTGTCAATATAATACTTTATTAATATATATGTTAATTTAGATTTAATGTAATACGTCTAATAATTTATTAATATACATGTTAATATAGATTTAATGTAATACTTTTTTTGTGTACATAGGGGTATTTTATAATCTATAATAAAGATAATGTGCAATTTACTTAGTGTTTAATGTAGATTTGATATATATGGGTTTTAAAATAAAAATAAAATATTATCTAAATAAAAAAGCAATGTCTTGTATAATAAAAAAATAGAATTGAATAAACATGTTTGTGAGTAAGAGATATGATAAAAATAACATAATTTTATGTTAAAGACAAAGATAGAATAATTAAAATTAAATATATATATATTTTTTCAATTTTCATTATAATTAAAATATATATCTCTTATATTTTTTAAAAATACTCAAAACATTTGATAAACTGTTTGAATATTTATACAAACTAATTTATTTGTAGGTTGATTATAAATATAGAGAGAGATGGGTGTTAATATCGACCATAATACAATATTTCAATGCAAAAAATATTAAATGGAAAAATATTCAATTAACTCCTAATAATAATAGAAAAGAGAGATGGATGAGAGATAGATAGTTTATTCAATTGTTAATATAAAATCAATATGTGGCATTTAAAAAAACATATTTGTAATTAGAAAAAAGAAATCTTTATGATAAATAAAATATTTCAATAACCATGTTAAATAATATATTTCAATGTCAACTATTATATGTGTGAAACAAAAATCACTTGTATATTATATAAAAAAATCCACTTATATATTATATAAAAAATGAGAAAAATAAAATAGAAAACTAAAAGAAATAAAAATCTAAATAATGGGGGCTTAAAGAATAGTTGAGATAACCATAAAAATTAAAAATTAAAAATAAATTTAATCAATATAAATTTAAAATATGAAGAGTTTTACAAACAGTCAAGAAAGAGATATGGTAAATAAATAAAAATATAAATAAACCACGGGTATTTTATATTTACTCCATAAAACATTATTTTATATTTACTCCATAATCCTCTTTATATTTACAAATACTCAAAAAAAGAGGTTTCATTTTGGTGAAGCCTATGGGCCAAATACCATGGGACAAATTATTAATAATACTATGGGCCAAATACCATATTTATAAAAGAGGTATAAAAAGGTAATGTAAATAAATAAAAATATATCAAATAGGAGTAGAAATCAACATCTAATTATATATGAAGCCTATGGACCAAATTAATAATATATCATGCAAAAAAAAATTATTAACCCTAACATTAATATTAAAATATTATTATTACTAAATCTAATATTCATATTAATATATTATAATATTAAAATTATTAAATTTAATAACTTTTTTCTAATACAATATTAAATTTATTATATTATAATATATATTAATGGAGAGATGGAGATAAAGTAAAGGAGAGGGGGAGGAGGAATGAAGACAGAGAGAGGGAGAGGAGTGAGAGAGGTAGAGAAGGGTAAGAGAGGGAGAAAGAGAGAGGATTGAATGGTAGAGAGAGAGAGAGAGATAGAGAGAGGTAGGAGAGAAAGGGAGAGAGAAGAAGGATGAGAGGAGGTGATACAAGGGGATAGAGAGCTGGATTTGGAGAGGAGAGAGGGAGAGAAGAAGAAATACATAGAGAGTGAAAAGTGGAGAGAGAGGGAGTGACAAGGAAGAGATGGAGAGAGAGTGTGTATGTTTGGGGGTGAGATAAAGAAACATAGAAGGAGTGATGGAGACAAGCCTGGGGGAGATAAGGAGAGAGAAGAAGAAAGGGAGGGATATAGTAACATAGTTTGAGAGAGAGATAGAGTGATGGGGAAAGAGAGAGGATTTCAGGGCAGAGAGAGAGAGGATCGAATGGAAAAGAGAGAGAGAGATGGGGGGGAGGGGCGGGCGTGGAGTGAAGATAGAGGGAGGCAGACGAGAAAGGGAGAGACAGGAAGGACGAAAGAGAGGACTTGAGAGAGAGGAAGAGAGTGATGGGGAAGAGAGAGGATTGTAGGGGAGAGAGAGAGAGAGTGATGGGGGAAGAGAGAGTGAGGTAGGAGGGAAAGGGAGAGAGAGGAAGGAAAAGAGAGGGGACTTGAGAGAGAGGAGTAGAGAGGCAAGGAGATAGAAGGAGAGAGGGAGGGATAGAGAGATGGAGTTGGATGGGGAGAGAGGGAGGGAAGAAGAAAGACATAGAGGGTAACAAGTGGAGAGAGAGGGAGTGACAAGGGAGAGATGGAGAGAGAGTGTATATTTTTGGGGTGAGATAAATAGACAAAGAAGGAGAGATGAAGAGAAGGGGAGAGGAGGAGAGAGAGACATATTGTAACAAGGTTGGAGAGAGAGAGAGAGAGAGAGAGAGAGAGAGAAAGAGAGAGGTGTGGGAGAGAAAAGAAGAAAGAGAGTGGAAAGAGGTAGGGAAAGAGATATGGAGATGGAGGGGGAGAACGAGGGAGGTAAGAAGAAATACACAGAGAATGAAGGTTGGAGTGAGAGAGAGATAGGATAGTAGGACGGAAGAGAGATAGAAGTGGGGGAGAGGGAGGGAAGGGAAAGAGAGAGCGAGTGATGGAGAGGAGGAGGGAGTGATAGATAGATAGATTGGAGAAAAAAAGTGTATGTTTTGGAGTTGATATAGAGATACAAAGGGAGATAGAGATATATATGGAAGGTGAAGAGAAATAAAAGATAGATGGGGACATCGAGGGAGGGACAAAGAGATTGATAACTTCCTCTGGAGTAGGAGAGTCTGTGTGTTTGTGGGGTAAGATAAAGAGAAAAAAAACAGAGATGGAGGGACATATAGATATATATAGAGGGGGAGAGAGGAAATAATATTTCTTGCAATAGATGCATTGATTTCAATCTGGATGGTGATTTCTAATCCTATTTGATTTATTGCACTAGATGCATTGATTATAGTGTATATTTTGATAATGATATTTGATTACTTGCACTAGATGCATTGATTTCAATGTAGATGATTTCTAATCTTATTTTATTGCTTACACTAAATGCATTGATTTAAGTGTAGATGGTGGTTTCTAATTCTATTTGATTGCATTGCACAATATGCATTAATTTCAATGTAGATGTTGATTTCTAATTATATTTGATTTTTTACATTAGATGCATTGATGTCAATGTACATGATTTCTAATCCTACTTTATTGCTTGTACTAAATGCATTGATTTCAGTGTAAATGGTGATTTATAATCCTATTTGATTACTTGCACTAGATGGATTGATTTTAATGTATATGTTGGTTTCTAATCCTATTTTCTTACTTGCATTAGATGCATTGATTTGAGTGTAGATGTTGGTTTCTAATCCTATTTGATTGCTTTCATTAGATGCATTGATTTCAGTGTAGATGTTCTTTTATAATCTTATTTTATTTCTTGCATTAGATGCATTGATTTCATTGTATATGTTGATTTCTGATTTAATGTAATTGGATATATGACGGTACATTAATTTTAAAGTCATTGGATTAATAGTGTGCATTGATTTCAGTGTAAACAAACAAATTTATTGACAATGTAGATTGATTTTTGTGTTCTAGTAATTAAACCTAATAATATTGGAGAGTAAGAGAGACAATGTATGATATTTACTACAACAACTCTAGCTAAATATTTAAATTGTTTATGATTTCAATTGTCTTTTTCATATAATTGATATGAGAAGATGACAAAATTAATAAGGGTGATAATAAGAATAGTAGAAAAAAATAGTCTGAGATTGATCACAATGAAGGCTATTTATAATTGACTACATTCTTATTATTCATATTTCTATCATTCAATATTATTGCATTGTCACTTTGCATTCAAAATTTTTATTTCATCATTTTCTCATAATTAAAGTTAATTTACAATACTTATCATCTTAACAAAATGATGTAACTAAACAAATTTAAAATTTAAATGACTAGACAAATATCAAACATATTTAGCATATTTAAAATGGTTATTTTAATATTAGATGTATTTACATATTATTGATAAAATTAATCATATGTTCCTCATATTATCGATATATTTTCCTTGGCCGCACAGGATTGAAACTAGCCTACATCCATCTTAACTCCACATCTATCAAGCGCTGAGAGGGATCAAATCTCTCGAGGTGCAAACCTTTCCTCTGTTTTTGCACTCAAAAAATACGTAAAGAGGTTTTCACCTCGAAAGATTTTATCCCTCTCGGCGCTTGATGGATCCAAAGTTTAGATGGATCTAGGCCAGTGTTTAAAAAATCAAAAGTAGTCTTCCTATTCTACATTTTGGTCTTTATTGAGGTATATTTGTTTCTTCAATTTTATATGAAAACCAATAAATATTTGTTGGAATTGTAAGTTGAAGTTGACTCATCCACACTATCCAAGTGGCGAAAGGGATTTTTAACTTCTTGAATCAATTTAGGCATTCAAAAATACAATTTAAATAATGAAAAAAAGATATATGTATATATAGATAAATTAACATATCAATTTTAATTATGGATCTATCATGCAACAAGGCACCAATTAACTTGAGTTGTAAATCTTTTTTGAAGTTTTGCACTCTAAAATAAATTTGCACCTCAAAAGATTTTATCACTTTTCTAAATCCATAATTAAGATAAATCTATTCTAATTCAATTAGGGGAATTTTTAGATCTAAAATGGGCCTCCTAAGAAAAATATACAACCAAAATAAAATTTATAATAACCAATAGGATTCAAGATGATGATGTTAACCATGGGGGATGATTCACCATTTTTTAAGTAAAAGGGTTAAAAATTTAAAAAATAATAAAATAATAAAACTACTTTTTTGACTCATATTTTCAAATTATCTCCCAAATTTTTTGCTCAAATTTCGAACGGGAGTACTCGTTGGATGCCAAATTTAATTCCTCATCAAACGAATACTCCCGCTCGAAATTTGAGTAAAAAAATTGAGAGATAAGTTAAAAAAATAGTTTTTTTCTTTTTTTCCTTCTAAAATTTGATAATGTCATTAAATCTTATTTTATTATTCTCACTATTATTTTATAATTTCCTTATCAAGCTCATTTTAGACCTCAAAATTCCCCTAATTAATATATGATAACTTTCTATCTAATTAATTAATTTAATTGATACAAATAACCATTTAAAAAAATTATAAATATTATTAAAAAACATTCTAAAATATTTAACATAAATCTAACCATAATTATTAATTACATTTAAGGTGTTTTATATTACGTTGTTTATCCTATAACACTCTTCAGATTCGTGGTCTTTACAGAGTCTTGAACAAATGTCCCTCCCAATTTGAACACTCTTTAACCCAGTCCGCTCATGCTTTCCTTTGCACAGTGAGAAGTTGTTTTATAAAGGGACGGTTTCCTTGGACCTTTTTTGTCTGTCCAAATCTAATTAGAAAAAGACACGTATCGGGTTTTTGTTTCATCAATTTTTTTTAACGTCAGCCGTTCGTCAAGCAATAAATTCACAGAAGAAGAATGCAACAGCCGAGGAGGACATCAGCATGCTTTGTGATTTTGGACGAGGTTCTGGAAAGTGTAATGGGATACCTGGAGGAATGCTTGGATCATAGCATGATTTCCCTGGTCTGTAAGCGGTGGTGCCACGTAGATGTTTTCATGTGCAAGAACGTTGCCATAGCGTTTTGTTACACTATTGTCCACACTTGAGATCTCGGCGCGTGGTTCTACGGCTTGAGTCACCAAAATTCAAAGGAAAACTCGGGGGGCTGCATTGTTTTAAATTTAATTTGATTCCTCCATATTGAGGTACATATGTGGCCGTGGATTAATAGTATTTCCCGGACATCATATTCTCCAAAAGCATACGGTAGTGTACATACATAGACTAGTTGTGTTGGTGTACATGCCTAGATTAGCTCTAGTTAACTACCTTGCATGTGATGTGCACTTGCTTAGTTAAGTTATCTCACTGCTTGCATGTGGCACATGTAGACATTAACATAAGATAAAGCACACTTAGCTTCAGTTAGCTTTAGTTATTGCATATACAACTAAGCTTAACTTAATTGCTTCTATGTATTTATTCCAAAAACTAATATTGGAGAATTAATTTCATTCTTTTCTCAATTCTTGCTCGCTTCATTCCTTCTCTTGCAAGCTTGTTCATTGTTTTGCAGATCTAGATCTTTGTATCTCAAAAATCTTACATGGTATCAAAGCCTGGACCTAGGTTCGATTCCCCCGAGTTGCGTTTGAGGGGTGTATTGATTCCCCGAGCTGCGTTTGAGGGGGGCTGTTGGAGAAATCATCGCACCACTATGGAATCTGTATTTCCCACCCTAGAGATCCTAGTTACTGGTTTGGAAGTTTACCAACACTTGCGAGTTTTGGTGTAACGGCAAACCTCTACATGGTATCAGAGCACAGGGATTTGTAATGACACAGGGATTTGTAATCAGTGCACAAGCAATTTTATTTGCAGGTTCAGAAGATTGAAGCAACAACAAAGAATGGAGTCTAAATTGGAGTTTCTACAATCGACAATTCTTACTCCATATAATTATTTCGAATGGAAGCCAAAGATTCAACTTCATCTCAGAAGTAGAGGCTTATTTCGAATAACCATGGAAACGGAAGTTGAACCAACATCGGAAATGGAGAAAACAAGATATTTCAATCGCATGGACGAGGCCTTCGGCATCCTATGTTTATCTATCTCTCCGGAATTGCTATTTCATGTTGAATCATGTTCAACTCCAAATGAAGTATGGAAAATTTTGGAAGGATTGTTTGGAAAACAGGATGAAATACAAGGTCACATTCTCGAAAATGAGTTAAACTCATTAGATCCGAGAAATTTTGAGAACATTCAAGATTTTTTCACAAGGTATAAAGCCTTGTTGGTTCAGCTGAAAGGATGCGGGATCGACAAATCCAAGCAAGAAAATTAGTTGATTCTTTCCATTTTATCAAAACTTGGTCCAGAGTATGCAGTATTCGTCTCTACATTCCACACAGTTAGATCTGCAACTGGTGCAGCTTGGAAGATGCCCTCACTGGATTCTTTTATTCAGTCTGTGATGCATGAGCAAGATAAGCTCATCAAAATGGGCACACTTAAAAATTCCAAAGCGCATGCACTTACTGTGCATGCAAAAGGAAAGGCAAATTCCAAAGACCATCAGAAAGGAAAAGGGAAGAAGGATCTTGATCCAAGAAAGGGAGGAAATCCCAAACCCCCTGATGGATCATCCAGCTCAAAGGAAAGGAAAGGAACGAAAGGGCAATCAATGTGCAATTATTGCCACCGTGGTTTTCATCCTGAATCTGCATGCATGAAGAAGACTATAGATCTTATGGCGCAGACACTCCAGCAACACAATCTTGGAGACCACATTCCTGAGAATGCCAAGAAGAAGTCTGGAGAAAAAGCACCAGATCCAAGAGGTAACGGGCATGCCTTGATTGCTCTTCATTCTGCACCGCAAGAAAGGATCATCGATTTAGGAGCTTCACATCATATGGCTTCTTCAAAGGAATCCTTTTCTTCTCTACATGCATACTCAGGTCCTCCCATTCTCATGGGGGATAATTCTGCAGTTGCAGCAACTGGACAAGGAAGAGTGCAATTCGAAGATGGAATTTTTGAAAATGTCTTGCATATTCCAAGGCTTTCTGTGAATCTTCTCTCAGTGTATCAGATGACACACACAGGGAGCGGAAGGAAAGTGGAATTTACCCCAGATTCCGTGAGCATTTATGACATGCAAACCAACTTGAAGATTGCATCTGGCAAGGTAAATGATCAATCTCGTCTGTATACATTTTCTGATTTTGTTCCTCAATCAGATTCTATTTTGCTACTTACGCATGCAAATGAAGAAAGTAGGATTTGGCACGAGAGATTTGGGCACTTGAATTTCAGATATATGCAACAACTTAGTAAGCAAGGGATGGTCAAAGGATTGCCGACCATTGAATTTTTAGATGGTGTTTGTAATGGATGTGCTCTTGGAAAGCATCCACAAGACAAATTCAAGAAGGGGCATGCATGGAGAGCCTCTTCACCTTTGGAACTTGTACACAGTGATCTCATGGGTCCATTTCCGGTGCTTTCAATGAGCAAAGCAAGATATGTGTTGTCATTTATAGATGATTACACGAGATTCACTTGGGTTTACTTCTTGAAACTCAAGTCTGAAGTTTTTCAACATCTAAAGATTTTCAAAGCACATGCGGAAAATCAGTCTGGAAAACGCATCAAGATACTCCGCACAGATAATGGGACGGAATATGTCAACAAAGATATCAAGAATCTCTGTAATGAAGCAGGCATACAGTTGCGGCATACGGTTCCTTACACTCCACAGCAAAATGGCGTGGCTGAAAGGAAAAATCGATCTTTGAAAGAGATGGCTAATTGCATGTTGCATGCAAGATCTCTTCCGTCGAAATTGTGGGCTGAAGCTATCAATTGTGCCTCATACATCCAAAACAGATCTCCTCATAAATCTGTTACTGGAAAAACACCTTTTGAGGCTTGGACTGGCATGCAACCTGAAGTTAGTCATTTCCGCATTTTTGGATCTCGAGCATGGGCCCGCATTCCTACAGAGAAGAGAAAGGCTTTGGAGCCTCAAAGAAAAGCATGCATGTTTGTTGGATATTCTGATGAAGTCAAAGGGTACATATTTCTTGATATCCATAGTGAAGAGCTCTTTATTGAAAGGAGTGTAAAGTTTGACGAAGATATTTTGCATGCACCAGCAGATGAACTTGTTACCAAGTTTCCATCACCACTCATTGATGAGTATGCAGATGAAACTTCAGACCAGCATTCTGATGAAGATGAGTCTTTTCCTATGACCCCTGTTAGACCACCAGTTGTTGAACATCGAGATCATACTTCTGCATGTAGTTCGGAAGATTCTCGACCACCTTCAACACAAAAATGGCGCAACATGAGTGATATCCTTGATGATCCTGCCTCTATCCCTCTGTTTGAGGAAGATCCGCAAGCACTCTTAGCTATGGAGCCATCCATGCCCATGCATGCTTATATGATGCATGGATTTGATCCACAAACTTATGCAGAAGCAAATGGGCATCCTGAATGGGAAGCCGCCATGGATGAGGAATATAACTCTCTCATTGAGAACCAGACTTGGGATTTGGTTCCGCTACCTTCCAATCGCAAACTTGTGAGATGCAAGTGGGTTTACCGTACCAAGAAAGCATCAAATGGCCAAGTTAGTCGATATAAGGCACGATTGGTAGCAAAAGGTTTTCAGCAAGTACATGGTATTGACTATGATGAGACTTTTGCTCCAGTGGCAAAAATGGATTCCATTCGGCTAGCTCTCTCCATTGCTGAAGCAAGAGGATGGGAGGTGCATCATATGGATGTGAAGAATGCCTTTCTTCATGGTGATCTCGAGGAGGAAATCTACATGGCGTAGCCACCAGGATACATGCACAATTCATCTCTGGTATGCAAACTAAAGAAGTCTCTCTATGGCCTCAAGCAGGCACCTAGAGCATGGTATGCAAAGATGGATTCTTATTTGTTATCTCAAAATTTTGTACGCTGCAAATCTGATTCCAATGTTTATTTTATGAAGAAAATTGACTCCTTGTTGATCATAGTACTCTACGTAGATGATCTCTTGATAACAGGTAGTTCAGCTTCTGTCATTACTAACATTAAAACTGCATTGCATAAGCGGTTTTCTATGACAGACATGGGCTTGCTAATTTTTTTCCTTGGACTAGAGATCCATCAGGGTGATTCTGGCATTACCATTTCTCAACCAAAATATGCCAGAGATCTTTTGGCACGATTTCACATGAGTGACTGCAAGCCAGCAGCCACACCTTTCTTATCAGGGATAAAGCTTGAGAATGGCAAAGACACACCATTGGTTGATTGCACATTGTACCTCCAGCTTGTGGGAAGTCTTCTTTATCTCACTCACTCCCGTCCTGATCTCTCCTATCCTGTCGGAGCAGTTTCCAGATACATGCAGGAGCCACATGAGTTACACTGGAATGCTGCAAAGCGCATCCTTCGATATGTCCAGGGGACAATCACCTATGGGATTCATTATGCAGCCAATTGTTCTTTGAATCTCATTGGGTTCACAGATTCAGACTGGGCTGGCAACACCATTGATCGCAAGTCTACTTCCGGTTATGTACTTAGTTTGGGATCCGGCCCAATTTGTTGGTCAAGAAAGAAGTAGGCTGCCATTGCTTTATCATCAGCAGAGGCCGAGTACAGAGGAGTAGTCAATGCCACTATTCAAGCAATTTGGCTACAACATTTCCTATCTGAGCTTGGGATCAGTGTCCATCATCCAACTGTCATCTGGTGTGATAATCAAAGTACGCTAAAGTTTTGCAAAGACCCAGTGCAGCGACAGTGGACCAAACACATCGAGATCCACATGCACTTCATTAGAGAACTCATTCATGATGGGATCATCAATCTTCAGTACTGTCCTAGTTCCGAGCAGATTGCTGATATCTTCACCAAGACTTTCACTGAGCAGAAGTTTCGATTCCTGCGAGATCGTCTCAGGGTGAAGGACACGTTTGCCTAGCAGTTGTCTTTTCTCTACTTTTGCATTATATTTTGAGGGGGGGTTTTTCTTCCCACTGGGTTTTCCCTCTTTCCTCTTTTTTTTTTTATGCATTGTATATGGGTACCTAAAATGGCCGTGTTGTCGGGACTCATTTATTTTTCATCACACTCACCTAATTTATGCTTAAGGGGGGGTGTTGGTGTACATGCACTTAGACTAACTGTGTTGGTGTACATGCACCTATATTAGCTTTAGTTAACTTATTGCTTGCATGTGATGTGCACTTGCTTAGTTAAGTTAACTTACTGCTTGCATGTGGCACATGTACACATTAACATAAGATAAAGCACACTTAGCTTCAGTTAGCTTTAGTTATTGCATGTACAACTAAGATTAACTTAGTTGCTTTTATGTATTTATTCCAGAAACTAATATTGGAGAATTAATTTCATTCTTTTCTCAATTCTTGCTCACTTCCTTCCTTCTCTTGCAAGCTTTGTTTATTGTTTGCAGGATACGAATCTTTGTATCTCAAAATCTTACGACATCAAAATACGCTACTTTAGTGCGGGGGCCATTTTATTTTCTATCATCGTAGAATGAAGAGGAAAATTCAGGCCCTTTGAATAATTTAAAAAAAAAATTGGGCAGATGCCATTTCGATTTCTGTCAACGCCTGTAAAGAATTAAGATCCTGTTGAATAATTAGAAGAAAAAAATTCAGTGATCTTTTTATGGTGCGCATACTCCTTTCTTCCTTGTGGTAGTGTTATTTTTATGTTAGGTATCTTTTTGGTAAGTTTTAGGGACTATGTTGTGGAAATTTTAGTTGGATTGATTCACTTTCATTTTTTAATGCATTTTTTTATCCGATGAAAATTATATAGGACCATTGCAATATAGGCATACACCTTTTCGATTCACTTTTTTTTTTATTACAATTTTTGAGCAGATGAAAATTATAGAGTAAGGACCATTGCAATATAGGCATACACCTTTTGGAACTCTATGTTAAATCTCACATTACATTTATGATATTTTGTTATTTTCATTGTGCCTTATAATCATAAAATTTAGCAATTTTAATATACATGAATGTTATCATACAAAATTATATATTAATATTAGTTTTTTTTCTTTAATTTATCTGTAAAAGAAAGAATCCCAAGCTGTCATCTCAATCCCAAGCTGTCATCTCAAATTTTATGTCACAAAAGAATATATGGCTGTAGGTATAACAAAACAATCTCTCGCAGTAGTTGGTTCCTTTTGTTCATCAGTTCCTTCAGTCCTAAGTCCTTTTACAAAAGAGTATCTTTGTAATTCATAAAAAATCTCTATTTGAGTTCAAGAAGAAAGTCTATAAAGAATTTGTACAAATCTCTTGTTCAAATTCTTGAAGCAATAGCCTTCATGCCATCCAACAGATCTTTAATATAACATTTAGATTTTAAAAATTCAACCTTGAGACCTTGATCTGTAATCATGAATACAGAAATCAGATTCTTTGTCAATCTAAGCACATACATTACATTATGAATATATCTGATATTACCATTAGGTAAAATAAGAAATTTTCCCACACCCTTTGATCTGATGACATCTATCATCACCAAGCTAGATTTGTGCTCCGTTGTTGATTTCTTTAAAATTTTTGAAACATTGTCTGTTCCCGTCATATGTGTGGATGCTCTCGAATCTACATACTAGGTGTCTACATCGACATTCTCACCAAAGTTTGCCATGAATAATTTGAAGTTCTGAACATGGTCATCATTTGCAAAATGACCTGTATGTCTTTTATGCTTCTGCTGTTCTTCATGAAATTTCTTCTTCCTACACTCCTTAGCAATATGACCAATTTTTCCGCAATAAGGTCTCGTGAACCAACTCACACTAAAATAGGAGATTCTCGACTATCTTCAACAACAAGTCATCAAAATAGTGATGGGTGATATTATACTAGTTTAATTAATGAAGTTAATTAAAAAGAAAAAGAAGGCATAATTATTTTGGAAATAAATCTAGGCCTTTGATTTGTGTATATTATTAAAAATATTATATAATATTCAATAGAGGTTAAATCACTCTCATCCATCTAATAATTATTGATAGCTAAATTAACATTATAGATGCCCTATTCCAAAGTAGACATGTCTTTGGGTCACAAGCATTTATATTTAATTTATTAAAAAATAATTTATTAATTTTTCATATTAAATAACAAAAAATTGATGAACTTCAATTAGCTTCTATATTTATTATTAAATATTGGTGAAGTTCAAGGTGTTATTGGGCTGAGTTGCCATTGCATGTATCGACAAGTGCTACACGGTAGCTTAGTCCCTCCCACTCAAGTCAAAAAATATGTTATGGGAAAATTTGCATAAAAAATTACGCAACTGAAATCCTATAGCCTTGCTTTGTGGGGAACTAATAATGTGAGTGTAGAGTGAATAAATTAACTACTTACTTAGGCACATGGACTTACATAAATGTTGTTGGATAGTAACCACTAGTTAGTGTACACATTTATAGTTTTACTCCTACACAGGTGCTAAGGAAAACATAAATAATGATGAGAAATAACTCATATTAAATATGCTTTTTTACATCTTATTCTTATATATCTAAAAATAATATATAATATTGCAACTATATCTATAAATTATGGCATAAAATATGTGACACAGTTATCCACATGGCATTATCCTGTGAAAGGTTGTGATTAGACATTCAAATTATGGTCAATCAATAGTTTGAAAATTAGTTTTTTAATGATATTAAAAAATAAATATTTATTTCTCGAAATTAAACATTATACTTTGCATTCATCAATACTAAACTTATAATGATCAACAAGCAAATTTATTTCTAAAGTCAGAGGTAAATATTAATAATAAACCAAATATAACTATAGCACAAAAAATGATTGGTTAATTAATAATTAAATGTGTCAATTTGATCTTCCATCATAGAAAATGTGTGAAATATTCTCATAATTTGATATCTCTTTGATGTTATTTTATACCAACAGCTCTGCACTTAGAAGTAATGGACATTGAGTTAATATATATATATATATATATATATATATATATATATATATTCCGTCTTTTTCGTATTTTTCAAATTATATGTAATATTTTAAATGTTTTTTTTTAATTTTTGGAATTATATATAATCTTTTGAATGTTTTTATTATTACTATTTTTATTTGATGTATTTTTATATTAATTTGAAAAATTGTATACACAAAACGATGACGAAAATAATAAAATTTAATATATAAAAATAACAAAGAACAATAGAAATAAAAAGAGGATATATTCTCAAAATTTACTAGTTATTTCTAATGAACGAAAGAATAGCATATTTAAATATGAATACTTAATTTGGTTTAAGTATTCCAATCTTCCCTATAGCTTTAGACATCAACATTGCCTTTAAAAATGATGTCACACTTGGATGATATAGCTTTACACATCAGCATTGCCTTTAAAAATGATGTCACACTCACATGATATTCCTATCTCTTTTGTTTGAGAAGGTTCAAATTGGGACCATAAAAGGAATGACTGTCGTTTGGATGATTGATGCATCTTTCCTCTGTACCCGCAAAATGCTACAGGGGGGAAAAAGAAACCCTTCGCTCATACATAATAGTAAAATTAAAAAGAGAGTTTGTTCTTTGATTGAATATGTCATATGTTACAGTATGAGAAGTAAGGATTTTATTATTATTTAATTTTAAATTCATTGTAAAGTTAACTCTTATTCTTATTACTGTATAAAAAGTTATTTATAAATTTTCTTTATTAAGAATTAAAAATATATATATATATATATATATATATATATATAATTTGTGATGGTATGAAAACACCATTTTTCACATACATGAAAGATTGTTTTAAAATTTATTAAATTTTAATTGTAAAGAATATATATTTATATTTAAATATAGTCATACTTTGAGATTTTAAAAAATAAAAACTATTTATATATTCTTAGGATTTTATCCTTATGTTGGTAAGTCATTAAGATAATCATTTCAAGATAACTATAGTTTTTATTATTTAGGGAGTTAGTATGGTTAGTATTGTAAAAGATATTTTGAAATTGAGTTCTAATTTGAGTGTTTATAGGGTACTAAGGAGAAGGTTTCATTCATCTTGAACACTCTAGATGTTACTAAGATGAGAGATTCTAGCATCCCATGGTGTTTTTGATATTTTCCAACACTTAGTTTTGCTATGTAACTAGTGGAAGTTGATTTGTATTTTAGCAATGTTGATTTCTTTTCGTTACGCTATCCAAAATTGAAAGATACTTTTGATGTTCTAGATTGGTTGTTATCATAGATATTTATTAGAATTATTAGTATATATATGAAGTATGTGTATGCTGGCTACATACCCACACCTCGCACAAATACACTAGTAGTATATGGTATATTATGCTAGAAGATTGATCAATGAGTAAGCATGATTAGCCTTAAAAATAGGCTTACAATTTATTTAATATTAAGTTAATTTGGGGCCCTCTAGTGACTCTTCAGCTTTGATTGTGTCAGTAATTGTTTGATCGATTATTTTATTAAGTATTAAATTTGAACTTGGTTCAAATCTTCCATGCCTTCTCTTGAAAAAATAGAAAGCTCAAGACTTTTATTTATGAGTTGTAGAGTTGGTAATGTAGTAAGTGGCACAATATTTTATACTAGGAAAGGGGGGGAGGCAATTTTTTTTATAGATTTAGGTGTGTAGTAATGAGGTAATATATTTTGGGAATTCATTGAAAGGATAAGTATTGGAGGTAATGGATTGCAAAGGGACTTCTCTTGGGCATCATTATTAAATATTAAATTTTGGGAGTTGTGTTGGGGAAGGAGTAGGTTGAGAGGAAGGTGCAAATGAAACATGACAATGCATTTTGGATTTGGATGCGAGGAAGGTATTTGGAACCTACAACATGGACACAATATGGATGTGGTCATGGCCTTGGGCTTGGAGGATGATGGAACCTATGTTGATTCCTTGGGCTAGGTAGCCCTATAGGATAATCTTAGTTGGCAGAGTGGCATATTCAATTGGATGGCCTTGAGAGGTCTTCGGAGAATAAATGCACAAGCAAAACAACTATCTAAAAAAAAATTTCTCTATGTTTATAAAATTATTTAAATTTTGTTGTGAAAAAAGGAAAGAATAATATTTATATATTTTCGAATCATCATGAAAATAATACTTTGTAGGTGTATAAAACAAATTATATTGTTTTTACTATTTAGAATATTTTACAAGCTGGAGGCCTCATGTAATGATGACACGCATGGTATATGATCCCCATATTCAAAATATAAGGCCTTGACCCACCAAAACATACCTAAGTAGGCAAAATCTACTTAGAATAAGCCAAAAAAAATTGAACACTCTATAGTCGTATACCTTTTTATTTTATTTTTAATATTTTTATTATATGAAATAATTTACAAGATTTAGGTCTTACGTAAGGGAGCCATACATGGAATAAGACCCTATATTCAAAATATTGTTGAGATTCAACAAGATGATGAGCTTAGTGAAAATAGTCGCCTTCACTAAGTGGACCCACAGGCTATTTTTGGCGCATGTCTATTTTTAGACTATGTCTATTTTTAGACATGGTGATCATATATCAGAAGTTGCAGGATGCTATTTGTGGATTGTTGTTCAAGTTGGAAAAATAGATGAAATTCTATTTTTAGAATATTGGGAAAAGTCTATTTATAGATCATTGATCTAAAAATAGAAGTGTCGATTATTATTAGCTCTTAATAATAATCAGACAATAAACTACAATTTATTCTCTTGGAGCACTTTATTTCAGTATATAGATTTGGAAAATCAGTGGGCTGAAGGAATTATGCAATTCTTAGGGTTTACTGGTGGTTCATGCATGGAGGACTTAGTTAGAACTGAAGTGGAAAAGTTATGACAAAGTTGGAAGAGTAGTTCATAGAGTTGTTATTTAGTTTAACTCAGTTAATGGAGTTAAATTTAGTTGAGCTAGTTGTATACGAATCCTAGCCCAGATGATACACTAGTGAGAGTGGAGTGAATTAATTAGTTAATTAATTCAAAAATAATAACTCATTAATCAACTGAACAATACAGCAGTTAACTACAGTGCATGTCAGATCCAGTGGAGACCCAGTGCAAAGATATATGAAAGGGTGAGATAGACTATCTGTTGTGACTACTAGTGATACATTAATTGCATCTACATATACATTGGAGATGCCAATGAGAATAACAGAGTCAAGGAGAGTGGGATTGCATTGAATTGGCTACTGTAATCAACGAGGATGCATAATGGAGAGTATTTTATCAAGTGGCAAGAAATCAGTGCATGGATTTGCAGATTTCTTCTGATTAGTGTGCAACGATTGATTGTACTGAGAGCTTGATGTACTAAGCTTTGTATAATATTGTTACATGATCTCCATGATACATAATATATGATAGTTGGGGTTTTTAGCTTCAGGATTTCCCGTTAAACAACTTTGTTATGTGCGATTGTTTTTATTGCTTCATGTGTTTGCATTGATTTTAATTTCCGCAAAAGATTAAAAGTGGAAGGATTCTATATTTAGCAAGAAGATAAATATTGTTAGATCAGGAGAATCTAGATATATACATGCATCTTGTATATAATTTCTACACGGTATCAGAGTAATGTTAATTCTTGAAGATTGCAATTGTGAATAATTGTTGAGTTTGTGCTGGTGGACAATTCGAATTTGCTGCAGAAATTCTTGGTGCGACAGTTAAGTATACATTGAAACGTCTTTCAATGGGTTGCGATTGGAGTATGCCCTTGATGGAAGCTCAAATTACATAGCCTGGAAGTATAGGATGGAGGCAGTGCTGGAGGATAATGGACTGAAGGAGTTCATCGATAGCGATGTTCCTAAGCTGGGATCTAGCGATGCTACATTACTTGACGCATTGAAAAAGAAGATAGCAAAGACAAGAATAATTCTGTTGGAAGGTGTGAAGGAACATATTGTGTCCAGCCTTCACGGGAAATCCACTCCATTTGCAATGTGGAAGGCTTTGAAATATTTGTTCCAAAGCAGCAGCGACCAGAGGATGTTGGCGCTGAAAAATAAGCTCAGAAAAATAAAAATGGAGAAGGGAGACAGTATTCCAAAATATCTCACGAGGTTTTTCCACTGTAGGGATGAACTGGAAAGTGTGGGGATTACTGTTGATGATGAAGACGTGGTGAGCTTGGCTGTCCTTGGGCTTCTGAAGATTTGGCATAACTACGAAGACTCTGTCAATGGACAGGAGAAACTGTCGGGATGGGAGCGACTTTGGTCGGATCTTGTGCAGTAGGAGATAAGGCAAAGTACCAGGGATGGCTCTTCATCGAAGAATGAAGATGAAGAGAATTACGCTTTGGCTACCAAAGCAAGGAAAGGAAATGGGAATAAATCCCATCCAAAATCCAAGGCTAAAGGCAAGAAGCTAGATTTGTCCAAAGTGTAGTGTTTTCACTGTCACGAACATGGGCATCTCGCCACTAACTACCCACAGAAAAAGAAGAACAAGAAGGTTGTTGGAGCTGCAGCTGGAGAGGCCTTAGCCTCACAATTTGAACCTGATTTCTCTTCGTTCGCATGCTTTTTTTCAAGCTCAATGGGATCGGTGTGGTATCTTGATAGTTGTGCGTCTTTCCATATGATGGGAGACAAGGAGTTGTTTAGTGACTTGGAGGAGAAGGATCTCCAAATGCATATAGATATGGGTGATGATGAGTATAATGCGGCCAACGTGGGACCATTACCTTTGCGAGGGAGTCTGATAATCCATTCTTGTTGAAGGATGTTATGCATGTTCTAGGTCTGAAGAAGAACTTGGTCTCGGTCACAATGTTGGAAGACAAAGGTTATGATGTTTTTTCAGTGAGGGAAAATATTTCCTTTGACATAAAACAACGGGTCAAACCAAGAAGATAGGGATTTGAGTTAATAATCTCTACAAGCTGGAGGTAGATGGATGCACTGCAATGGTGGGAAAAGCAAAAGAAGTGGTGAGCCAGGATGAGGCCGAATTATGGCACAGGAGATTGGGCCATCTTCACCATGGCGCTTTGAAGATTTTGCAACAAATTTCTACTGGACTTCCCAAGGGTACTCTTGCGCAGTCAGATCAGTGCAAAGGATGTACAATGGGTAAGTTTGTGAAGACCACCTTTCATGAGAAGGAGAACCGTGCTTTGGTGATCCTGGAGAGAATTCACACAGACATGTGTGGACCATTCTCGGTTGCTTCAATAGCAAAACACATGTATTATGTGATATTTGTTGATGATTATTCTCGTAGATGCTGGATCTTCTTCATGCAGAAGAAGAGTGAAACGTTCTCAAAGTTCTGTGAGTTCAAGGCATTGGTGGAGAAGGAGTCGGGGAAGCAGGTGAAAGCTCTAAGGAGCGATAATGGTGGTGAATACATCTCTGGCGAATTCAAAGACTTATGTAGCAAAGAAGGAATTCGAAGAGAACTCATAGCGCCTCATAACCCACAGCAGAATGGGGTCGCAGAGAGAAAGAACAGAACGATCATGGGTGTTGCACGAACGTGCGCATGACCGGGGGCCTACGGGTACGGTGTGTGGGTAGAAACATGCAACAACGTGGTTTGTGTGTAAAAGCTGACGCCCTCTAGAGAGTACTTGGCATGAGTACACTTGAAGAAGATTTTACTGGTAAGAAGCCTGATATTTCTCATTTGAATATTTTTGGCTCATCTGTTTACATTCATGTGACAAAGGATGCTAGGAAGAAGCTGGAGCCAACTGCAGAAGTTGGGATATTTGTGGGGTACACAGAAACACCCCATAATTATCACATGTATTTTTAGAGACGAGTCGATGGCCTTAGTTGGGTGCGTGGTCTAAAATTTAATGAAGTGAAAGCACTTAAATTTGTCATGAGGAGCTACACTGCTTGCATTCGGAGAGGAACTTATTGTTCCCAAAGATGAGCCTCAAGATGTGGATCAACCACGGGAGGAGGATCATGGAGTGGAGGAGTCCACTCATGCAGAGCCAAACATTAGAACTGGTAGAAGACATACCACAGAAGCTGAGAGGCTGAAGCTTGATGCGACATAGAATGTAGGAGTCCCTACTTCACATCGCAGACAGAGACAGTCACCTAACCAATTCAGTGGATACATGGATCTCATGAGCAAGTGTATCGTGATAGAGCCATATTCCTTTGAAGAAGTAGCATAGGAGCCCACATGGGTAGATGCCATGGTGGAGGAGTATGACTCCATTGTCAGAAACAATGCTTGAGAGATTGTTCCAAGGCCGGTTGGTAAATCAGTGGTAGGTTAAAGATGGATCTACAAGGTAAAGCAAGTTGTTGATGGGAGCGTTGAGAAGTATAAGGCAAGATTTGTTGCTCGGAGCTTCTCACAGATCAAGGGGATTGATTATGAAGAAACCTTTGCACCTGTCGGACGGTATTATTCCATAAGGACCATCCTTGCTCTCTCAGCGCAGATGGGTTGGCACATTCATCAGATGGATGTGAAGACTGCGTTCCTTAATGGGATCATTGAGGAAGAAGTGTACATTGAGGAGCTTGAAGGATTTGAGATCTTCGGCGGCGAGTCGCATGTGTGGAGACCCGAAGAATTGTATGAGCTAAAGCAAACACTTCGCCCTTCTTGGTACTCTTAGATTGACGGCTATTTCATTGGATGGCCCAAGAGTGAGGCGGTGCATTTAACCTATGCAAATTGTGGTGGAGGGTAAGCTTTTAATAATTGTTCTTTATGTTGATGATTTAATACTAACAGGTGATGAGCAGTTGATACACTCATGCAAGGCAGATCTTGCAAAGGAGTTTGAGATGAAGGATTTGGGCCTCCTTCATTATTTCCTTGGATTGGAAATATGGTAGCGGGAAGGTGAACTGTTTGTGTCTCAAGGCAAGTATGCTCGGGAGATACTTGAGAAGTTTCACATGCAAGGCTGCAAGCCTATCGACACTCCTCTTCCAGGAAATTGGAGGAAAGAGGATGCTACATCAGCAGAGGTAGTGGATGCCACTATTTATTGACAGTTGGTGGTTCGCTTATGTATTTAGTTAATACAAGATCGGACATATGCTATGCGGTGAACTAGCTTTCACAAGCGATGGTTAAGCCTACCAATCTCTTTTGGAAGGCAAGCAAGCATGTCTTGAGGTATCTCAAGGGCACATCTGAGTATGGCTTATGGTACAAACAGACGGATGAGGTGAAGTTGCATGGCTTTGCGGATGCAGATTGGGCGGTGACCCAATGAACGAAGAAACCCTCGGGGAGGGGTTTTCAATATCGAATCTACAACAGTTTCTTGGTACAACAAGAAACAAATATCTGTGGCACTCAGTTCAGCAGAAGCAGAACACATGGCAGCAAGTCAAGCTGCATGTGAGGCTATCTGGATGAGGAAGATCCTAGTCGGTTTGTTCGGTTCAAATTTAGATCCTACAGTGATACATTGTGATAATAAGAGTTGCATTAAACTCTCGATTAATCCTGTGTTTCATGATAGATCTAAAAATATTGATATCCGGTATCATCATATCAGAGATTGTGTGCAGCGGAAGATCATGTTGCTTCAGTACATTCCTACAGAAGATCAGGATGCAGATATTCGACGAAGGCGCTCGACATGAGCAAATTCGAATACCATAGGCGAGATCGGGGTGAGATAGTCCCTATCTTATTTGAGAAGGAGTCTTGAGATTCAACAAGATAATGAGCTTGAAGCAAGAAAAGAGTCGCCATCACTAAGTGGAACGCAAAGCTATTTTTGGCGCAAGTCTATTTTTAGACTATGTCTATTTTTAGACATGGTGATCATATTTCAGAAGTTGCAGGATGCTATTTGTGGATGGTTGGTCAAGTTGGAAAAATAGATGAAATTCTATTTTTAGAATATTGGGCGAAGTCTATTTATAGATCGTCGATCTAAAAATAGAAGTGTTGATTATTATTAGCTCTTAATAATAATCCGACAATAAACAACAACTTATTCTCTTGGAGCACTTAATTTCAGTGCACAGATTTGGAAAATCAGTGGGCTAAAGGAATTACACAATTCCTAGGGTTTATTGGTGGTTCATGCATGGAGGACTCAGTTAGAACTGAAGTGGAAAAGTTATGACAAAGTTGGAAGAGTAGTTCATGGAGGTTGTTATTCAGTTTAACTCGGTTAATGGAGTTAAACTCAATTGAGATAGTTGTATCTAGTCTAACTGAATGATACACTAGTGAGAGTGGAGTGAATTAGTTAGTTAATTAATTCACAAATAATAACTCATTAATCAACCGAACAAATATATCAGTTAACTACAGTGCATGTTAGTTCCAGTGGAGAGATAAGTGAAAGGGTGAGATAGACTATCCATTGTGACTACTAGTGATGCATTAATTTCATCTACATATAGATTGGAGATGCCAATGAGAACAACATAGTCAAGGAGAGTGGGATTGTATCGAATTGGTCTTTGTAATCAGCAGGGATTGCACAGTGGAGGCAGGCTATCAGGTGGCAGGAAATTAGTGCATGGACTTGCATATTTCTTCATGTTAGTGTGTGACGATTGATTGTACTGAGAGCTTGATGTACTAATATTTGTATGAGATTGTTACATGATCTCCATGATACATAATATATGATAGTTGGGGTTTTCAGCTTCAGGCTTTCTCGTTAAACAACTGTGTTATGTGTGATTGTTTTTATTGCTTCATGTGTTTGCAATTGATTTTAATTTCCGCAAAATATTAACAGTGGAAGGATTCTGTATTTAGCAAGAATATAAATATTGTTAGATCAGGAGAATTTGGATATATACATGCATCTTGTATATAGTTTCTACAAATATAAGGCCTAAAACCACCAAAACATCCCCAAATGGGCTAAATTGACTTGGAACAACCCAAAATTTACTTTGTTTATTCTCTCTCTCTCTCTCTCTCTCTCTCTCTCTATATATATTCCTAACCCTAGTGTGGCTATAAGATATCCTTACCTAAAATTTCAAAAGAGAAAATTAAAAAATAACAAATAGGAAATAACTACAATTAACACACGTGTATATATATATATATATATATATATATATATATTTCATTTTTTATTTAGGAAAAAAATAGTAAGTAATCATAAGTAATATATTAACTAGCACAACCACATTTACCAATGCAGTTGATATACGCCGACGAGAATTTATTATTAGATGTATAGTGTTAATGTGGCTATTAGAGGCTCATTATATATATATATATATATAACAATAAAAAAATTGATATAATGTTATAATAGTACTAATAATACTTGTTTATCCCTCACCATTATCTTAATTATTAATATACATTTATTAACCTATTAATATTACTATCAATATCTTTTATACATAATGATAGATTTATAAACAATTGCAACGTAACAATATTAAACAAGAATATTAAATCAATCATTATAAGCCCTAAAATTATAAAATTCAACATTATAAACCCTAAGATTAATATTATATGAGTAAGATTGACATTATAAATCTTGCAATAAATATTTTAAATCATAGAATTAATATTATAAATGACACGATTACTATTATAAGCCATAATATTAAAAAACCCAATATTAAAAACCCAACATTTGAAATCATAATACTAAATGCAATATTATAAACCCAAAATAAAAGCAATATCACAAATCCAAGGGATTAATATCATAAACCCATGGGAAATAAATCCAAGGGTGTAATATTATAAACCAAAGGGAAAATAACTAAAAGAGAAAAATATTAAACCCTAATTTTAATAATAATAAACCGAAAGGATTAATAAATCCAAAGGAAAACAAATTCTAGGAATTAATATTATAAATCCAACTAAAAATAAAACTGAAGGAAAAATATTAAACGTAAAGATTAATAAAAATAATTCCAAAGGATTAATATTATAAACCCAAGAGAAAATAAATTAAATGGAGAAACACTAAACCCTAGGGTTAAAATGATACATTATTAATAAGAACAATATGATACATCATGATATTAAACTTTATATTAAATCAAATATTATAAACCCTAACACCACCAAACCCAATATTATAAGACCTAAGATTAATATTATAAACCCTAAGTTTGTAAACCCTCATTTTAGTGTTATAAAATCTAATAATAAACCCCCAAATATTAATGATATAAACCAAACTCTAAGATTAGTATTATAAATTCTAATAGTAAACCAAATATATTAATGATATAAACCGAAGTGATTAATTTTATAAACCCTTGTAAATAATAGACCCAATGGATTAATATTATAAAACTTTAGGATTAACAAAACTAAAAGATTAATATTAATATTATAAACTATAAAATTACAAAACTAAACTCTAAAATTGCAAAACCCAATATTATAAATTGAACATTTGAAACCCTTATACTAAATGTGATATTATAAACCCAATACTATAAACCCAAATGATTAATATTATAAACCTCACCGAGAATAAACCAAAGAGATTAATAGTATAGACCCAAGAAAAAATAAACCTAATGGAAAAATATTAAACCCTAGAATTTAGAGTACAAACCAAAGGGATTATAAAGCCTAGGGTTAATATTATAAACTTAACGGATCAAAAATCTTGAGATTAATATTAGAAATGTTCATATTATAGACCTTAAGATTATAAACCCGAAGGAGTAATTTTATAAATACAATAATTTGAAGTTAGTATTAATCACATAAATTTAAATATATTATAAATATAAATATTTATAATTAATAATTAAAATTAATATTAATATTAATATTAAAAATTAAAAATTATAATATTAATATTTAATAGTTATTAATTATAAATTATAATAGTTATTAATTATTATTAATTATAAATTATTATTAACTAATATTTAATGTTTATTAGTAATTACTAATAATTATTAATAATTATTATTTGTAAAAAGATAAATATTATTTAAACCAACTGGATTGATATTATAAACCCAAAAGATGAATGTTATAAACACAATGGATTATTCATATTAAAAACCAAAGAGATTAAAACCTAAGGTATTAATAAACCGAAGCAATTAACATTACAAAAAACAAGGGATTAATAAACCCAAGGAATTATGAATATTATAAACCTAAGGATTGATATTATAAAATTTGGGGATTATTAACATAAGCTATCAATAAACCTAAGGGATTAATATTATAAAACCTAGGGATTAAAAACCCAAGGGATTAATATTATAAAACCAAGGGATCAATGAACCCATCTAATTATGAGTATTATAAACCGAAGGGATTAATAAACCCAACAAATTAATATTATAAACCAAAGGGATCGGTAAACCCAAAAAATTAGTATTATAAACCTCAGAGATTAATAATATAAGACCTAATATTACAAAGTATAAATCCAAGATATTAATATTAAACTAAAAATAATTTTAAGAGATTAATATTAATATTGAACACAATATTTTAATATTCCAAACCAAAGGATTAAAAAACTTGGGGAATTTGTATTATAAACCCAATGGATTATAAACCCAAGATATTTAAATTAAACCTAGGATTAATATTATAAACCTTATGCCCCGGATGCGGGTGTATCCAGTTGATATGGGGAAGATCGGTGATCTGGCTGGCGCGTGGCAAGGCCACATGGCCGCCGGCCACCTGCATTCAATTCGCCCCGGATGCATTTATAACATGGTTCATCACCCAACTTGTCATTCAAGCCGGTGGGGAAGACGAGGCCGCCTCCATAACTCGACGTCGTCCTCCATCTGCAGACGCATTCTCGCCTTCTCGATGCTTCACTGTTGGGCTCTGCAATTTATTTGGCTTGTCACAATGCATAATTTCATCGTTCCGCTCGGCTCAAGCTGTCCTCCGGAGGCCAAGATTGCCAATTCTCGCACTGCTATGGGTCGGAGGTGTAATCTTTATTGCTGTGTGGAGTTCATTCCTGGCTTTCATCACTCTCAAAGCACGTTTTGCCCCTGGCTTCTTGCAGGTCCGCCTCAGCCTTTTCCGCCTGTCACTCTACAATTCTCTCCGACTCGTCTGCATTCTCCAAGTGAGAAAATGCCTCGGCTTCGGCACAGGCTCAGATGCCGCAGAGGCAGCACTCGAGCCAGGCCCGCCTCTAGGCGTCGCTCCCCCTCCAGCCTTTCGAATTCCTCGGCTTCTGACTCCCCCCGTCGCGCTTCTCCTCGAGCCTCTAACAGGCGCAGAACTTTGCATGGCCCCTCCTCGCTGGTCCATCACCCGCCCTCTCCTCCGCGCGATGCATTTGTCCCCCCGCCTCCCACCAACCCTCGCAGTGCTGAGTCTGCTCATCTGGTAAACCCGTCCACGGCTTTGTTTCACTTCCCCTGCCTCACTTCCCAGCCTATGGTGGTGGCGACGATCACTGTAACGTTCAAAGAACTCCCTCAATTCGGTTCGATGACCTTGCCTCCTGCGCATCCGGGAATTCAGCTCCGCACCCCTGGGTCTGACCAGGCTATCCAAACTGATGCGCAGAACCGCTCACAAGACGCTGAGGGAGGCAAGCATGGCGGTGGCAGTTCCAGTTTCAAAGGCACGCCAACGGAGCAGCACGAAGCAGGCGCGGCAGCGAATCCCACTCAGGACGATGATGATTATGGCTATGGATGCAGAATCGAAGAAGAACCCCCCTCCGACGATTATGGTATCTAGGATTCTCAGTTATTTTGTGTCTTTCAGGTCAGATTTTTTGTCTGGATGGAGTCTTCAGAATTCCTGGCCTGCGGGCTTAAATAGCTGATATTCACGGTACATGTACATGTTTAATGATGGTTCATCGCCTACGATTTTCGAGTTTTTTCTTAATGTTTGGTTTCCTCCTTAGAGCGGCCAATTTAAACTTATGTCTACTTGTTGGTTTACAATGAGCGTGCTTTTTTTGATGTTTTTCTTGAACTCGTCATGCCTATGAAAGGCACACCTACGTATGTACCATATTTTCTTCCCGGTAATAGAATCTGGTCTTATTTAGAAAAAAAAAATATTATAAACCTTATGAATGATAATATACTCTTTATATTAATAAACCCAAGATATTGATATCATAAAAGTAGGGGAGTAATAAATCCGACGGATTATAAACACATGGGAATAATATTAAACATAATGAATTAATATTATAAACCCAAAGGATATAGACCCTAAGGTAAATATTATAATCCTTCAAATAGACATTAAACCCTAACATTAATATTAGATGCCTTAAGATCAACATAATAAGCCTATCTGATTAATAAACCCAAGAGTTCATATTAGAAATAGAAGGGAATAACATTAAACCTTAATATTAATATTAAATCCTAGCAACATAAACCCTAAGATTAACAAGCCTAAGGGATTAATATCATAAACCCAAAAGATTATAGACTAAAGAGATTAATATTAAACCATAAGATTAATATTATAAAAAATAGGCTTAATATTAAATCGTAGGAATATAAACTCCATGATTAATAATAGAAACCCTAGGAACAATATTTTAAACCCAAGGGATTACTAAACTCATTGTATTAATATTAAAAACCTAAGGGAATATAAACCCAAGGGAATAACATTAGACCCTAGGATTGAATTAAACCCTAGGAATATAGTCCCTAATATTAATGTTACGAACCTTACTCCATTAATATTTTAAACCCAAGATATTAATACTATAAATCCAAGGAATTAATAAACCTAATGGATTAATATTATAAACTCAATGGATTATAAACTGAGGGGAATAATTTTAAGCCCAACTGATTAATATTATAGACCTAAGGATTGATAAACCCAAATAATTAATATTAAAAACCAAAAGGGATTCATAATAAACCCTGAGATTAGTATTATAAACCCTAATACTACAAATTATAAATAAAATATTCAATTTTAATATTAAAAGGCCCTAATATTATAAACCTTGTATTAAGCCCAACTATTAAAAATAAGGAATTAATACTAAAATCCTAAAAAACCCAAAGGAATAATATTGTAAACTCAAGGTATATAAAACCTAAGATAAATATTATATTTATCCTAAGACAAACATGTTTTATCATCGTTTATTTTCATATTGAGACAATATTTATCACAATGCGACGTTGGACCATGGTTGGCCATGATTGACTTTCATATTGAGAGAATATTTTGTCATAGTGTGGCGTTGGACCATGGTTGACCATGGCTTAATATTAAAATCTGAATGGAATAAAATTAAACCCTAGGATGAATATTAAACCCTAGGAAAATAAACCCCAAAATTAATAAACCCAAGGGATTAATATTCTAAACACTACGCTTAATATTAAGCCATAGGAATATAAACCCTATGATTAATATTATAAATATAATGGTTTATAAACCAAAGGGATCTATGCTAAACCCTGTGATTAATAAAGTATAGGGATTGAGCCCTTTGATTAATAAAGTCAAGGGTTTGATATTATAAATCCACGCACTAATAAAAACAAGGGATTAATACAGAAAACCTAAAAAACCCAAAGGATTAATATTGTAAACCTAAGGCACATAAACCCTAAGATAAATATTATAAACCCTAGAATGAACATGGTTGACCATGGTTTATTTTCATATTGAGACAATATTTGTCACAATGTGATGTTGGACCATGGTTGATCATGGTTGATTTTCATATTGAGAGAATGTTTGTCACAATGTGATGTTGGACCATGGTTAACCATGGTTTACCATGATTTACAATTGACCATGGTTGATTTTCATATTGACAATATTTGTCACAATGCAACGTTAGACCATGATTGGTCATGGATGACCATGGTTGTGACAATGTGACGTTGGACCATGAGACAATCTGTGTCACAATGTAACCATGGCTATTGGTGATCACTGACCATGATTGACCATGGATGATTTTCATATTGAGACAATCTTTGTCATAATGTGACATTGGACCATGGTTTATAATGGTTGACGATGGTTAATTTTTATATTAAGACAATTTTTATCACAACGTGACATTGGACTATGGTTGACCATCGTTTAACTTGGTTGATTTTCATATTGAACATGTTGTACCATGGATGACCATGAATAATTTTCATTTTGATACAATCTTTTTCACAATGCAAAATTTGACCATGGTTAACTATGATTGAAGATGGTTGACCATGGTTGATTTTCATATTGAGATAATATTTGTTATAACGTGATGTTGGACCATGAATGACCATGGTTGACAATGATTGAACATGGTTGATTTTCATATCGGGAGAATCTTTATCAAATGTGACATTAAACCATGGTTGACCATGATTATAAACCCAAGGGATTTATATTAAACCATATGATTAATACTATAAACATTATGAATAATATTATACCCTACGAATATGGATCCTTAGATTAATAAACCCAAGGGATTGGTATTACAAACACAAGGGAAAAATAAATGGAAGGGATTAATACTAAAAACCCAAGAGAATAATATTAAACGTAAGGGTTTAATATTACATACCAAAGGTATATTATCCCTAAGATAAATATTATAAACCCTAAAATAAACATGGTTGATCATTTTTTACCATGATTGATTTTCATATTAACACAATCTTTGTCATAATGCGTCGTTGGACTATGGTTGACCATGGTTGTCATAATGTGACGATGGAGCAAGAGACAATCTTCATTACAATGTGACTATGATTATTGACCATGGTTAACCACAATTGACGAACATTGACCATGGTTTACTTTCATACTGAGACAATCTTTGTCACAATGCAACATTGGAGCATGGTTGGCCATGGTCGATGATGGTTGACCATGGTCAACAATGGTTGACCATCATTAATGATGGTTGACCATGGTTTATTTTCATATGGAGACAACCATTGTCACAATGTGACGTTGAACCATGTTTGATTTTCATATTGAGCATGATTAACCGTTGTTGACCGTAATTGACCATGGTCGGCCATGATTGATTTTCATATTGAGGCAATATTTGTGACAATGCAAAGTTTGAATAAATATTATAAACCCTAAAATAAACATGGTTGACCACGGTTGATTTTCATATTGACACAATATTTGTCAAAATGTGATGTTGGACCATGGTTGACCTTGGTTGATTTTCATATTGAGACAATATTTTTCACAATGTGACGTTGGAGAATGGTTGAACATGGTTGATTTTCATATTGGGACAATATTTGTCACAATGTGACATTGGACCATGGCTGACCATGACTGAATTTTCATATTAAGACAATATTTGTCACAATGAGACATTGGAGCATGGTTGACCATGGTTGATTTTCATATTGAAACAAAATTTATCACAATGTGACATTGGACAATAGTTTACCATGATAATATTATTTAATATGATTAATATTAATAATTAATGTTAAAATTAATATTTATAAATATCAATAATAATAATAAAATGCAATATTTGTATTCATATTAATTAATATTAGTATTAATAATTAATATTGAATAAATATTAATATTAAAAAGTTATTATTTAATATTAATATTAATAATATTAATAAATTGAAATGATAAATATTTTAAATTAAAATTTATTAATATTATTGTTAATATTAAATGTTGTCAATATTATTTATGAGTCTTTATATTAATATTACTCATATTATTGATATTAATAATAATATTATTATTAATAACTAATATAAAAATTAATATGAATATTAATAATATTAATATTTGTATTTATATTAATTAATATTAATATTAATATTAGTAGTAATAGTAAGATTATTATTAAAATTAAAATTAAAAAAAATAAATTTAAATTATATATTATAATGTATAATGAATTTTCAAATTAATATTAATGATTAATATTCAAATTAATATTGAAATGAATATATAATATGAAAATATTATTAATATATAATGTTATTAATGTTAATGATATTAATATGAAAATTTATTAATTAATATTAATAATATTAATATTAATAAATTAAAATAATAATAATAAAGAATATGGCAAATTAAAATTTAATAATATTATTGTTAATACTAAATATTGTTTATCAATATTAATTTTAATATGATTTAGAGTAATAATATTAATGTCATCAATAATATTAAGAGTATTAATTAAATGTTTTTAATGTTGATGATGATTATGATGATGATTAACATCCACTGAGACTAATCTTTGGTCTATCGGACCTAATGAAAAGAGTTAATTAATTTGATTTAAGATTTTATTCCTATGCTCAAAAAGCTTGGAGAGAAGCCTCCCGAGCTCACTATAATTTTGACATCTTGAAAAGCTAAGAAGGTCAGTATTGCAACAAAGATTATGAAATTGAGCTCTAATGTGGTTGTACATGGGGCACTCTAAGAGGAAGTGATTTTCATCCTCGATGTTCATATTCTCAAAGAGATGGTAGATCCTTTCCATCCATGGTGTTTTAGGAACTGTCCAACGACCTGTTTCACTATGGAGCTCATGAGAGTTCGTTCTAATCTTGGCTATATTAATTTTCTTCTTTAAGCTAGTTAAAACAGAGAGATACTTTTGATCTTCTAAGGTGGGGTTGATGACCTCCTTATAATACCTTAATTTTATTTTAGCTGCTGGATATTTCTCACACCACATTTTTTCTTTGAACTTAGAAGTAACAATTTTTTTAATGTTATTGATGTTTTGCAATGCAGTATTCTCATCGATATCCCAATGGTTTAACCAGGCCCTGGTGTCTTTATACCAACCTCGTTTAACCCTTGGGTGGTTTTGGCTGGAATTTAAAGCTAGCTTAGGAAGTCTATGGTCTCCTATGCTATTGAGCTTGTGCTTGTGCAATAGAAGCCTAGTCATAACTAGGCTCTCGATAGGGGAAAGACCCACTTTTATAAGGAGAATAGGATAGGGTGTATTGCTTTTAATTTTAAGGTTATATGTTATAAAACACTTTTGGATTTGCTTAATATTTCTCCAGGATTCTCTAGAGATTTTGCAACCCCAAACCCCACATCCATATAAGGTAACAGGAGTGACTAAAGTTTCAAAGAGGAACTTATTTCTATCCCACATTACGAGGTTTGCCATTTTACAATTATTTTCAAGACCAAAATAACCTTTCCACCCCCCATTAATGCTTTTTTGAATACTATAGTTCCAGTTGAGCTTGTGATGAATATCAATTCCTGGGTACTTGTAAGAAGACACTTCCTCCAAGTTAATATTTAAATATTAATAATATTAAAAGTAATATTGATATTTGTATTGATATTAATTAATATAAATATTAATAATAAAGTTAATGAATTCATGAATGTGGCTAGATTTATTAATTCTTTGCTTTAATGCGAATGTTTTTTTTCTTTGTTATTATAATTACTATTTATGTATTAATATATATGTTATTAAATGTTACTAATAATATTAATATTAATATAAAAATGAGTCTTTACATAGAATATTATTATTACATTAAAAACATATTTATGTTATAATTAATGTAACATTTTTAATATAATAACATATTAATTGTTGAAGATAATGGAGAAACTTAATTAGAGAGAGTAGGTTCGCGAGAACCTTAGATTAGGAGTTTGTTCCTATTTCCTAGGTATTGGTTCTAAATTCCCTATTTGTAAATAACCTACATTTTTTTTGATGTGTAATGAGAATGCAGAGCGACCTGTAGACGCAGTCCCTCCTGGTGTAGTCTCTCAGAGTATAGCTAACAAGTATTTCTTTCATTAATTTAATCTGCCATTTTTTTATCATGGTATCAGAGCTACAAGGTCGAATCAAAGCCATAGTTCCTTGATCCCTGTGAGTATCCAGGTGGGATAAGAGAAGCCTCTGATGACCTGAGTGTGGCCTACGTGAGGGTTTTTTTTTTTCTGGAGAAAATGCTGATTAGTGCATTCATGGGAGGCACATACGCGTCGATCAGCCCAGACCCATGTTAGAGAATATCATTGATATCTGAAATCTGCGCGGAGTTGATTGGAGAAGTCGCGTTAAATCTATGATTTCCTTACGGGAATTTTTCTCAGCACAACCAGGGCGACATCTGAGTGTCTGTGGAGCACCGACTGAGCAAGTGAAGCTCATGTTGAAGGAGCCAAAGTGCTCATGTTGAGGGAGCCAAAGTTGTCATGTTGGAGGAGCTAGAGTGGAGTGAGAGAGCTCATGCTAAGGAGCATCATGGAGTGAGAGAGCTCGTGATGCAAATCACCGATTGAAGCCATAGAGCTTCTTCTTGTTGAGATAGAGAGCTTGTTCCTACAGATCTAGTGAGATCGTGTTAGAGAAGCCAGAGTGTCATGGCAGCAAAGGAAGTTGCAGATCGCTGGTAAATTGTGAGGATCACTGCAAGCGTGATCCGTGACAAAGGAGCCTATGAGGTCGTGGCAGAGGAGTCTATGAGCCCATGGTGCAATGCGTAAAGTAGCCTACTAGAGTGGTCAAAGATCAGGTAGATCTATTTCTTGACATTACTATTTTTTATGGATCTGGGGTAGATCCGATTTTATTTCAATTGCTGGAATTAATTTTTTTTAAAGTGTGAAGATGAATAATCCGATGGAGGTATACTTGAATGAGAGAAACAAGCTCGACGGTTCCAATTATTCTAACCTAAAATTCAAGTTACAGACTATGATGGAAGGGCATAGTGCATGGGTGATCGTGAATGGCGATGAAGTGAAACCTACAATTGTAGCACGCACAACAGCTGTGACAGTACAAGAGTGGGAGAAGAGGGAGAACAAGGTGAAAATTATGTTGAAAATGGTAGTCAAAGACTGCATCATCCCTCACATTAGAGATTTAACGCAAACTAAATCTGAACAACTCTTAGAGATCTGTACGAAATCAAAAATACAAATCGGCTACTGTTCCTGAAAAGAAATATTCTCTCCATAAAAATGGAGGAGAACGAGATCGTAGTTGCATTGATCTCACGCATGAAGGACCTTAAAGACAAGATTGGTGACATAGGAGAGGTTGTAAGTAATATTGATCTGGTAACAATTACTATGAATGGTATGATTGACGACTACCAGATGTTTATAACAAGCTCAAATGTGAGAGAGAAAGCCCCCAAATTTGAAGAATTGACACGGATTCTCATGCAAGAGGAGGAAAGGTGGATGACATTGAAAGCCCAAAATTCAGATCTTCCATTAATGGTGAAGAAGAAACCCTTCAGAGGGAAGGCGAATGGAGGACAGAGAGGTGGAGACACAACACGGAAAAGGTTGAATCCATCTCAAGGTATGTCACCAAATAGGAATGACTCACCATTAAAATGTTTCTATTATGGAAACATTGGAAATATGGATAAAAATTGTCGAAAGAAGAAATTTGATGAAGGTCAGCAGAGATACAAGAGACATGTAGGTCACTTCGCAGATGATGACCATAACTACGACCTCAGACTGTTTATGGCTGACTCTGATGAGAAGGATGAAGAAGACATGTGGTATGTGGATTCAGGTGTGTCTACCCACATGATAGGTAACAGACAATGGATTGAAGACTTCAAAGAAACGAGCACTGGAGCAAAATTCTATCTTGGCGAAGACAGAGGATACCTAATCAAAGGACATGGTAATGTTCTTGTAATTCTTCCTTATGTAAATATTAAGCACATTCAAAACATGATGTATGTACCCGAAATTAATAAGAATCTGATTTTTGTTTCAATGATAACAGATCACAACCTTAAGGTAGAATTTTATAAATCATACTGTGTTGTTAAATATTTTTTGGATTCTATGTGATCTAGGGTAAATTCTTGATACCTTTAACCAAGACCTTTTACTTCGGCTGATAATTAGAATTGTATTTTAATTAAGATGTTAATGAACTGAAGTGAACAATTGTAGCTATAAATAAGAGGAACATAAATGAACAATATCAGCAATCATAAGAACAAGTCGTTTGATGGTGAAGTTCATCCAGGAGGGACCACATCTCTGGGCCTCGGTGTCAAGATGCTGTAGGCTGCTGCATTATGTGTTTTATGAAGAAGATGTACATGGTTTGTTTCTATGACATACAAGGAAAATTTCCACTACAAGAAAAAAGCACATTGGTGAGGGTCATGCTTGTGACGGACCTTTAAGGTCCGTCACCAATGTCACATATGGTGACGGTCATTAAAAAACCGTCACCGTAAGTGTATATAGTGATGGTCCTTTATGGTCCGTCACCAAAGACATTTTCAATGACACTTTTGGTGAGGGTCGTTAAAGGCCCATCACTAATTCTCTCTTTGGTGACACTTCTAGTGACGAACTTTTAATGACGCTCACCAATGCTCTTTTTGTTACTTTTGGTGATGGTCAAAAAATGTCCATCATCATTGATCACTAAAAACCGTCACTGTAAGTGTATATAGTGATGGTCCTTTATGGTCCGTCACCAAAGACATTTCACTTTTGGTGAGGGTCGTTAAAGGCCCATCACTAATTCTCTCTTTGGTGACACTTCTAGTGATGAACTTTTAATGACCCTCACCAATGCTATTTTTGTTACTTTTGGTGACGATCAAAAAATGTCCGTCATCATTGATAATTCCAATGAGTTTTTGATGATGCTATGTGCCTGTTAATATATTTTTTTTCAAAAGATAATGATTTAATACCATTATTGTTGAGAATTTTTTATAATATGTCCAAGGCCATAGTGGTTAGGGTCAGTCAATTTTTTAAGAAGTAATAAGCGTGTATCATTTCCCTCAAGTAATGACTAGTCGAATAGAGATTTCCTATGAGTCAACACATGATTCATATCTATTAAGTTTATTATCTAGCAAATTCCATTTAGATAAAGTTCCATTGTTGTGTGTAGGAAATATATTATTTAATACATAATCGAGCTCTGACAATTCTATTAATGAGAAAGACCTAACAATCCTCAACAATCTGGGCACACCTTAAATTAATGCTTTGGCACACACTAACATTTCTTAGCACCCCACATGTCTTGGAACATCTTTGTACCTAGAACATCTTGTGATGACACTAATGCCCAAGCACATGGTGGCATGTGCTAGCACAACATGGAACTCTCCTAGCATGTGTTGGCATGCTGCATATAGTCCCTAGCATGCCCTGGAACACCTTGAATGCATTGACATATATTAGCACTTGGCACACAATGCCACTTGGCATGTATTGGGACCTATTATTAGTGTGCCTAGCATGCCCCTTTTCAAAAATATAAATTCCTAACGTATTAACCCTCTTATTGGTTCTTCATTTTGTTGCCTTGACACATATTGACATAACCTAGCACCCTGCGCCACATCCTTAGCACCTAGCATGTATTGGCATATCTTGGCACTATTAATTGGCACATGATATAATTAGCACACCCTGGAACTCCCAAGCACACTTTGGGAATTCTTAACATGCCTATATTCCCTAGCATGCCTTACCAATGCTTAGCATACCTTGTCACTCCCTCCTTGGCATGACAACTAACACCGACCATTAACACTAGTCTCTAGCAGTACACATTCCTCGTATTCATTAACTTCCATGAATTTTTACCTAGTACTGCTCCCTTAATGTTTTTTCCTAGTACTCATTAACACTCATCAACATGCATTATCACTCTCTAGCACACCTTAGCACTCTTCAATATTCCCTTCCACTTCATAACATGCATAACACTAGTCCCTGACGCATATTGGCGCTTGGCACGTGTTGGCGCTTGGAAAGCTTAGCATGTATGGAATATGTTGAGATGCCTTGGTATGATTTAGCATGGTTTAATATTAAATTTATTTGTGATGATAAATTGTTGGAAAGTAGATGAGAAGCAACAAAGGAATACTTGGCACTTAGAATGCACTAAGACTTTGCACTTGGAACCTATTGCCACCTAGTGTTAGTGTGCCTAGCATGCCCCTCTTGGAAAAGGTAAATTGATGACTTATTAACCCTCTTATGTGTTCATTTCCTTGTAGTTTAACTTTTTTCTCCCTTTTGTTGTCTTGAAAGTCCCTGATACGCATTGAAACACCCTTGCACATCTTGGCATGCCTTATCACTTGGCACATCTTAGCATGTTTGACATGTATTCCCACTATCTGGC
This sequence comes from Pinus albicaulis, assembly GCA_034641835.2. NCBI lineage: Eukaryota > Viridiplantae > Streptophyta > Pinopsida > Pinales > Pinaceae > Pinus > Pinus albicaulis. The sequence goes on along the minus strand of JAXQQM020093111.1, from coordinate 11,358 downwards.
ACATCAAGGGGGTGAAGAGAGATGTAGTCCTAAAGTAGGTCAAGTACGAGGGTCGAGTAAGGGTTGCTAAAGGGAGGTCATGATCATCCTCCAAGAGCAAGATCATCATGTGAGGGTTCATAAGAATGTTGCATACCTTAATGGTCGGTTTGCGCTAGGAAGTAGGATGGCATATTGTTGGTTCTCTTCTAGCAGATCAAGCTTAAGAGAGGTTTCTCATGAGAATCTGGGCATGTGATTTCAATGGTGTCTTTGTGTGAAGGCCGCATCAAATTTTGAAATGTTGAAATTTGCAACAAGAAACAGTGAGATTGGAAACCAGAAAGGACAAAAAAAAATGCACCCACACTGGTGAGGAATTTTGATGCATCAGGAGTGAGGAATGTGGGGCGTCTAATTTATTTTTTCCCTTAAATAAATTGGACAATAAATTGTAATTTCATCTCTGATCCTGACGGTAATAAGGAATGCAACAAAATAAACACATAACCATAAATACAGAGATGCAGTGGAAATAAAACTTCATTAAATTTATATCAAAGAACTGAAATTTTCTTACAGACAGAATGGAAATAAAACTAGCTAGGGCACTGGTAGCTATCTCTGAGAAGAGATGTGGCGGCTACAGGCCTCTAAAATCAGTTAAAATGAGGCTCGAGGGCCTATTTATTATTGAGAAACAATGGAGAACCCTAAACATCCCAAAAACCTAACCCTAGGAGACGAAGCACCAAAACTATGGGCACCATTTGGGTAAATTGGTGTTTCAACTTCCATGACGAATTTGGCATACCCCCTCCGTTTGATGCACAGTGATACATCATTAGAAATATTTATCCGAGGACTACAACTTTCACCAAAATATCCATTTAGGAACAGAATCATTTCTCTGAATCTTAATGATATTTTCTGGAGGCACGATTTCCAAAAACATCGTTTAGGGCCTCAAAATGGCTCCTTAAGTTCAGACTCGAAAACCGCCAAAAATAGTAAGTTGTGCCGAAATCGAAAAATGAAAGAGCAAATGTGGGGCATCTAATTTATTTTTCCCTTAAATAAATTGGACAATAAATTGTAATTTCATCTCAATACAACTTGTGTTAGTTAATTAAGTCATGATGACCGAGTTAGATCAAGAAATTTGAGTTGAGGGTCTAATATGAGTCATCTAGAGGGATTCTAATATTTTTGGGGTCCAGTTGAAGTTGATGCATTAGTGGGGTGCAAGTGTAATTAACTCAATTAAATGAGTTAAAATCATTTTAACTAGTTCTAACTGAGTGATGAGCTAGTGAGAGGTCCAGTGAATTAAATTAGATTTAATTCACAATGAGTGATCAATAAGATAACTAATAATTCGCTATTAATAGTTGCATGCATGTCAGTTTCGAGGAATACCCAGTTGAGACAGAGGTTAAAGGGAACATAACTATCAGTTGTATTCAGAGAAATTTCCCATGTGCAATTATAAAGTCATTGGGATGCCATGATGGATTGCACAATCAAGGAAGACCGATTTTCCTAATTAATAAAGAGTTAATTCCCTAGGAATTGCATGAGCAAGGCAGGCTGAAGTAAGGATGAGAATTGGCTAAGTACTAGACCGAGTTTGCCTAGATCAATGGGAGACAATTGACAGAGTGCTGGAGAATCTCATGAGAGATTAAGCATTGTATTGTTTCATGATTCCTTGACTTAATACACAATAGAGATAGAGGGGTTTTGATTAGTTGTTTTCCCCAAATACATCATGTTGTTGTGCGATTGATAATTTATTTCTCTTACTTATATATGATTGTGCGATCATGTTTTGTTTTCGTAAATTGTAGGAAGGATTCAGTATCTTGTTTTAGTAGATTACAAGATCAGATTGAATCTTGTTGGTTATATTTTCTACATGGTATCAGAGCAGGAATTTTTTGGGCGGCGAGTTTGTAGAGAATATTTGAATATTTTGGTGTAAAATTTTTGAAAACAAATAGAATATTTGGATTCCTTGCGAAAATCTACCCAAATGGAAAAATAATTGGTCAAATCGGAGCTCGGATGAGGGAGATATCATCAATTTAAAATCAACTCTTTTTTAGAAACTTTTCGTAACTTCGGGACAATTACACTGTGCGCGAGTCAAGAACCTATATGCACTTGAGGTACTAGATGCATGCAAAGCTTTGAGGAGAAAGGCTGAAGTTAGAGACTTGGTGGTTTAGAGGGAGCATAAATTACCTCTCAACATGCATCCTCATGAGAAGCAGTCTCAGAAGGTTGTGGAGTAGTTGCCACAATTGGAGAAGCAGAGAGGAGACCGAGTGGAAGCGTCCACTCAAGCAGAGACCTCTATGAGGGGGAAATTTCGAGCCAGATGGGAAGAGGGAGCAGCCATACCTCGAGGTGTAAGGTGGGGTTATGTGTAGACATAATCCCAAGATAAGAAATTTGGGCAAGGTCCATTGAGATGGCATGTCTCATGGATCGAACCTGGCTACAAGGAGCCCACAATACAGCAGTAGTAGGAAGGATCAGTTAGATTGATGTAGTCAGATATCAGCAAGACAGAAATCATAGTGACAGATGTCAAATACTGGAGCACAAATAGAGTTAGCAATAGTTCAAAGGGCACAGATGCATATGTCAGCAGCAGTGCAGAGAATCTAGTACTAGACAGGTGCAGTAGCTAGCAGCACTCAGGAGACTCCGATGATAGATGCATTATACTGATTCAGTTTTTCAGAGGCTATTCAGTTTCAGGATTTGCAGGTGCAACACTAGATAATTGTAGCATGCAGAACATTCCAAAGGTACCGGATGGGGATAGATTGAATTCCTTTCTTATTGAGAGGGAGTGTTGAAATTTGCAACAAGAAATAGTTAAATTGGTGACTAGAAAGGACAAAAAAAAATGCACCCACATTGGTGAGGAATTTTGATGTACCAGGAGTGAGGAATGTGAGGTGTCTAATTTATTTTTCCCTTAAATAAATTGGACAATAAATTGTAATTTCGTCTCATAACAACTTGTGTCAATTAACTAAGTCATGATGATTGAGTTAGCTCAAGAAATTCAATTTAAGGTGATCAAGGTGGATATTGGTGGCCACCCACCTATTCCACTTGGGCCCTCGCCATTGTCTCTTTCAGTTTTTCAGTTTCCTTAATTATAGCACAATTTACTATTTTTGTCAGTTTTTCGGGTCCTAAACTTTCGAAGCCATTTTGAGGCTCCAGACAATGTTTTTTGGGCATGAAAGGTTTGGTAGTTTCAAAGAAACTGTATTAATAGTTGTATTCCTCGAAGAGATATTTCTAACGAGGTATCATGTGCATCAAACGAAGATCATATGACCAAGTTACGACCCCGGGAAGTTGGCTGCCCAACTAACCCCAACGGGGCCCATAAACTCTTGGTGTTACATCTCCTCAGGATAGGGTTTTGGTTGTTTAGGGTTTTATCTTATTTTTAAATAATAACAAGACCCTTCATCCTTATTGTAACACAGTTTAAAGGAACATAACTATCAGTTGTATTTATAGAAAATTTCGCATGTGCAATTATAAAGTCATTGGGATGCCATGATGGATTGCGCAATCAAGGAAGGTTTATTTTCCTAATTAATATGGAGATAATTCCATAAGAATTGTGTGAGCAAGGCAGGCTGAAGGAAGGCTGATAATTGGCTAAGTATTAGACTGATTTTGCCTAGATCAGAAGGTGACAATTGGCAGAGTGCTAGAGAATCTCAAGAGAGATTAAGCATTGTATTGTTTCATGATTCCATGACTTAATACAAAATAGAGATAGAGGGTTTTGAGCAGTTGCTTCCCCAGATACATCTTGTGTTGTGCGATTGATAAATTGTTTCTCTTACTTATATGTGATTGTGTGATTGTGTTTTGTTTCCACAAATTGTAGGAAGGATTCGGTATCTTGTTTTAGTACTTGATTAAAAGATTAGATTGAATCTCCTTGGTTAGATTTTCTACATGAAATAGAAGATAGGGTTGATACCATCTTGCCTTGTGGTGGTTAGTAGGCTGCAAGGTCTGTGATAAATACCAACATAAATGGAGGAGGGCTTGCACTGTAATTTAGAGCCATAACAGAAGTCGACGCAGGCGTAATATTGACTGAGTTAACCCTAGTTTGAGGGTCGACATTGAGATCTGAAGTTCATGTCAAGATTCAGTCAAAGAAATGCCTAGAATCTATGGATCCATATGAGCTAGGTCGAGTCTCTTATGGATTCAAGAGTGGTGTTTCTTCTATGTGTGGATAGGGTTTGTTCTACAACAATTAGAAGTACATAAATATAATGCCCTAGTTAGGACAGTTTCCTAGCATGTTTAGTTCATAAGGTATGACCTTAAGACTGTGACAAATTTGCGTAGAAGAAGATGGGTTGTGACCCTTAGAGCAAGGTTTATTTATGCAATAAAGACCACAGATCTGGAAGATGGTTTGCAGATTCAGTATCTGTGGAGACAACAGATCCAAAGGAGGGTGGAACCTGAGCAGAAGATTGAGCATGCAGAAGAAATGTGCCATATGAAGAATGGATTGACATGTAGAGGAGTTGATTTTGGTGGACTTTCCATAGAGTTTTAGACAAAGATCTGAAGAAACCTATAAAAAATTAGTGAATGGACTGTTAGTGGTTGATTTGTGACCCTAGTTCAGTCATCTACAGATTGTTAGAAGTATGATATGAGGAGTAGTTCATATTTGTTCATAGATTGGACAACAAAGATAAAATTGTCAATACACAAGAACAATGATCTTGAGAGGACTCAAACCATTGTTAGGTGGCAGATTTGAAGAGCCCTAGATGAAGACAATATTGTGGGCCCTAGATCAGTAAAAGGAATTGACTGTGGTTGGGCAGATTGATGGTAGGCCAAGTACAGTTGGAGGGTTGTTAGGTTACTATCAAAGAAGAGCCCTGACTCTTGTTTTGGTGAAGGACAACAAAATTGGTATAAGGGTAGGTGTATAGGGCCTAAGGATGTGCAGACTTTGAAGGACTAAAGTAACAGTCAAGTGGTCCAACCAACTAGCCCTAGTTCACTATATTGTAGAGGATTGATTCAGTGAGAAGAAGGGCAGCCTCCATAGCCCTGGACTTCTCATCTTGGAGCTGTAGTATGGAAAAAGTGGGCATACCAAAGAGTTGTTCACAAATGGAATTGTGAACAACTTGTTACCACTCAAACTAGTAGTGGATCTAAAAGGGGTTCCTAAGAGGGAAACTGCAAGGGAAACGATGGAAGCTTAGCCCATTGTCACCACGGCTAAGGCTCCTTGCTCTTCATGGAATTTCACCGATGGGTGGAGTCCCGGTAGTTTAGGAAGTCACTTGTAGAGTATAGGTCAATGAATAGGTGGGAAGTGACCCTCGAAACCCTTTCCCTAAGATAAAATAAAGAGTGGGACTTGCTTTCCTTTTAAGCAAGGGAATTGATCTTCTAGGGAGAGAGGAGGGGGATTGAAGGGTTGAGGGAGAAGAATAATACTTATGAAGGAAGTTCTCAATCCCTAAAATCCTTTGGGAACTTGGATTCCCAAATGGTCCTTGATGAAAGGCCTTTGACACCAAATGGGACCACATGGGGCCAAGTGGACCCAACCTAGGTTCGAGGATGGAATTTAGAAACCAATGATGTTCCTATCTTGGATAAGGTGATGGGAAAGGATCAAACAATTGTTTTTACTTTGATAGGTCAAATTTATCCTACTAGGTTCTATCCTTGGGAACACCTAGGCAAAACTTGATCCTAGAGCTAGGGCTTGAGAAATCCGGAGATTCCACTGTTGGAATTGGCCCATGTTCTGAGGAGAGTGAGGGCACCCAGCAACGCAGCTGCCTATAGGAGATAGAAGTTTTCCTCTAGCTAGATTCCTGGGAAATTGTTGCCCTAGGTGACCTAATGGGGCTAGACCTAGGGAATGTGAAAATTTCTTAATCTAAGAAACCCTATTGCAGTATCTTGATTTACTTCTCCTAATTGAATTAAGTTACAAGTTAATTTCTAAAATATTCAATAAATTACTGAAGTAAATAGTAAATAAAACTAGCAACCTACACATACAGATCAAATATTGAATAACATGCTCATAGACAAAGTGACACACGGATTTTCTAGACAACTATCCCTAGAAAAATCCCAATGTGGGAAAACTGGTGTAGCTAGCTCTGGAGGGTTTTCATTATTATGCAGAATCTAAGTACAACAATCCTGGGCACCAAAACTGGTTCACCCAACAGAGAAATAAAAACGACAGTAATATGCTGCTCTGAATCCCTCTACGTCAGCCTAACTGGCCTACATCGAAATTTGCACTGCTCAGTAAGGGTATACGTCACACCTAAAGGGCTTACACTGCCCCTGCGCTACCCTGACTAGGCCTGCGTCAACCCTACGTGGCTCCTGCTGCCTCTGTGCTGCCCCTGCTGGGCTCTGGCTGGATTGTGTGGCTCCTGCTGCCCCTGTTGCTCTGGCTGGGTGGAATGCTTAAGAAGAAAAAGCATAGGTAAGAAAGAAGGCACTGGCCAAAGGTAACACATAACAGCCAGAAAAATTGAAGAAATGAAATGAAAATAGATCAATGTCCACAAATAACTGAAATAACTCAATGGGACTAGAGAGTAAAAGCTTTGACAACAACAATAAGTGCTTATAGAATCAGCTAAGAGAACAGAGGAGACTAATTCATGAGGTTAAAATGTTGTATAATTGTTGGCACAAGAAAATTGTAGAATTGTTAGAGTAAATATCTGCAGGTACCATTAGTTGGTGATCATCGATAATCATTTCATTTCATCAAATACCCTGATGAATGGGCCTTACAAGCTATTTGCATAGACAAACCCCACAGAAGTTGTGTGATGGAAAAATATTCACACTATATTGAAGAAAACACCTACCAAATAAGGATGACATTTCAAATGGGGCAAGAAAGAATAGAGAGATAGACATCGAAAAAGTTAAAATGCTAGGGCAACAGGAAAGCAACTAGGTAGCATGGTAGAAAGCACAACAAAGAAAATTATAAAAATGGAAAACCCTAGAAATTAGCACCCATCCAAACATCACCACAATTTTTTCTTTAACTCTAAATCTCCAAATTCATCAAATTATATCCTGTATTCAAACCTGATCCTCTCTGTTAGCCATTCTGAAGATAAGGCTGAGAACTTACTACAAAACCATCACCTACATGTAGTGATCTTATTCTGTGACCAGACAACCTACTTTCGTGAAGACACGGAAAGGTAAACACTCTCTGCCAAGATTTTCCATACAACCCAGGTTGAGCAACCACATATATATCACCAATTTTTTCTCTTCAGATTTGTAACTTAGAAGAGCTTTGTCTGACCACCTCTGGGTTGCTCCCAGAGTCACCCAGGCAAGCCCTCTCAACATCATCCTCTTTTTGTAGTACCTAATTAGGCTCCAGATGGCTGAAGCCTTTTGTACAGACCTTACACATCCCAAGTATATAGATCGAATACAGCCCAGGTGGAGCAACCACATATACATCACTAGTTTTTTCTGTTCAGATTTGTAACTTAGAAGAGCTTTGTCTGACTACCTCCGGGTTGTTCCCAGAGTCACCCAGGCAAGCCCTCTCAACATCATCCTCTTTTTGTAGTACCTAATTAGTAATTTAATTAACCATAACAGTTTCTTGATCATGCAGGTATTTAAAATATATTTCCAATAAGCATAAAGCTTTCATGTTAAACAATCAGGTCAAAAGACCTTAGACTATGATGCAAAAAATACAAAGAAGCCTCACCAACACTCAAAGGACAAACAAAGTCAAACCTCTACAAAGTATAAATAGATATCTGATAAACTTCATTCCACCACAAAAATGTGCTTAACTAAAGAAAATTCTAATTACCGTGCTTTCAAGACAAAGCTTTCAAGGGCAGTGATGTTATAAACATACCCCTACACCTCGTGAACAATCAATGTGTATAAATAGACCATCATAAGGCTCATTTTAAACATCATTATTATCATTTTATAAATAATTTTTATTAAATCAACAAGAAGAAAGCAACAATTGCATTCAGTTCCACTAAAGCAAAGTATATGGCAGTTTCATATACTTATTATGAAGCTATCTAGATTTGCAACTTGATTGTAGAATCAACCAATCAGTTGTTGAAGCCCAATATTTTCTCTTGTGAGAATCAAAGTTACATCAAGCTCTATGAAAATCCAATGTGTCATGACCATTTCAAACACATTGATATTCAATACAATTTCCTAAGATTCCAAGTTCATTAGGGAGTTAGTAGTGTTGGACCACATTCTGACAAAGTTGCATATGGTTAATAGTTTGACAAAGCTCCTAACAAAGGGGAAGTTTGACAAGTTGGGGGAGAATCCTGGGTTATTGGAATTTTTTTTTTCTCAAGAGTGTTAGATTACCTAGTTGGTCCGAGTTGGTCTCACCTCAGCCTTGAGAAGTTGAGAAACACTAGGATTGCAGAGCTAGATTGTGGTACACCAGTCAGAAAGATTCTTAAATATAGCTAGAAGCTTATAACGACACCTTCGAGGATAGACGAATTAGTTGTTGGGTCACACCCACCAAGTATGGCACACTAGTTGAGGAGATTAACACCATCATCTCAGGTGCATTCATGAGTGCACACTTATGGAATGAGGCACCTTGAGGAGAGGAGTTATATCTACAATGATAATGCACTACTCTAAAAGAAAAGCCTTGCATACAAGGCAAATTTACGAGGGAGTTGCTCATGCTCAAGGGAGATGCACCACTAACGCTATCATTAGCCTGTTTTCTAACAACACCTTCTCTTAACTTATAAATGAAAAGGATGGGCACACTAGTTAGACATTTGTAGAAATAGATAATAAGAGTGAGTATTGTTAGCTTGTAGGTTGTAGTAGGAGCTTTTGTGAGATGACAACTTGTTGTGACATTCTTCTATTTGAGTAATAAAGGCTTCTATGCAATTGTTGTTGGAGCCTGCTCTTTTTATCCTGAAATCTCAGGTTGCAGATTTGTGTAGAGTGGGCCTAATATATTTGTTGTTTTAATCCATTGTACATGCTGCGTTTGCACTCTTGAATTTACATCCTTCAATTTCTGCTCGAACAAAACTGAAATTTTGATAGGAAGATACTAAAGTTCAGTCCTGCTGTTAGGATTTTTTAATTCTCTGAGGGTATTCTCTTGTTTTCAATAGTATTTGCATATTTCTGCATCACAACTCATCTCTTCCATTTCATTCTACTATAATACAAAAATAATTTCTAGTATAGTTTAGTTTATATCTGCTTTTTACTTAATTGATCTTTTATTTTATTTTATAGGAGCAATACTTAGCAATCTCAATTCACACTCCCTTTGTATTCACACTGTTGTATATGTGTGGTCGTTGGAAATGGTTAGGTTCGGTACTTGTTTTTTTCATATCACATTAAAAATCCAGTGCCTCCTCATAAAATCCTCTCCTCGTATAATCGACCACCATTAAAGACGTTTACACCACATTTGGTTTAGACATTTAATAGGTAGGTAGGGTGCCCCTATCTCCCATCTCCATATAGAGTAATTTGGTCACATATTCTTTCTTCTATGATATTGGTTCCTCTCTCTTAAGTCCTATCTCTTGTCCTTCTTCTCTCTCCCTTTCTCTACCACCTCGCTCTCTCTTCCCCTCTATCTCTCTCTCTCTCTCTCTACCCTCCAATCCTCTCACTATATCTCTCCCTCTATCCTTCTTTCTGCCCCCCTTCCATCTTTGTGTCACTATCTCCCTCTCTTACCCTTCTCTACCTATTTCACTCCTCTCCCTCTCTCTTTCTCTCCATTCCTTCTCTCCCCTCTCCTTCAGTTTATCTCCATCTCTCCCTTGTGACTCCCCTTATCTCGCCACCTCTATCAATCTCTCTCGTAGGTCCCAATATGTCTTGCCACCTCTATCAATCTATGTCTTTATTATTCCTTCTCATATATATCTAGAGTTAATATATATCATGACATATTGGGACCTGTGATTGGGTTAATTATGCCTTGTTGGCAAGGTTAAAATGGTTAATCTTTGATAGAAAAAATGTAGATCAAATATTTCATCAAAAAGAGGGAACCATACCCCATCTTCCAAGCTATGTCTATCAGTCGCTTGGCCTCTTCTTTCTCTCACATGAATGTACTCTTGCTTGACTAGTACAAAAGAAGGTTTCACATTATCAACTATTTGTTTGGGACAACTTTTAGCTGTTTTAACACTGCTACATTCTTCAAGCTTATCCTTTAAACCATCTTAGTATTTTGTACTCTCTTCAACTTTGTAGTGCTTTCCATTCCTCTCAATCACATATGTTTCCTTGTTCTGTTAAGGGACAAGGTATTTTTTTTGTGGGTCTTTTTCTTGCAACTACCTTACTGCAATTTCTTCCGGGTGCTAGTTCAGTCTCAACAATTTGCAGTTTTCGAAGTTGCATTCTTCAAGGATTCTACTAAGTTCAATAGTTAAGATGCAGGATTGGGGGACCTAATGCAATTTCTTTCGTGTGCAATTTCAGTCTCAACAATATGTGGTTTTTGAAGCTGCATTCTTCATGGATTCTACTAAGTTCAATAGTCAAGATGTAGGATTGGGGGATCTATTGCAATTTCTTCTGGGTGCAATTTCAGTCTCAACAATCTGCGGTTTTCGAAACTGCATTCTTCAGGTATTTTGCTAAGCCCAATAGTCAAGATGCAGGATTGGGGATCTATTCATGATTTTCTTGGCTTTCGTCAGAATGGTTTAGAATGCAACCAAATCCTTGAGAATATTGATGCTAGTAGAATTTCCCGCCAATATGATCCAAATCAAAGTTAGGGAAAATTTTAGGGGCGAATTTTTGCCCAATTGCAAATTTTAAGGGATTTTAAATTTTAATAGGGTGAATTTTTTATATAAAACCCATTTTCTATAATTTTATAAAGTTAGCCCAATAATTATTTTAAAAATAATGAATTATTAAATAATAGCCGACCAAAATAAATGCCCATAAAATTGGAAAAATGGAATTCGCCCTCGATTTTCTTTGTTTGGAGCAGATTTCAATGGCATTCGCTTGGATTTACAGGGTCGGAGGGAGGGGTTGGAGTGATTCGCCCCAATTTTTCACTGGTTCACCAGAATTTACTGGGTCGGAGAGGTGGTTGGGGCTTGAAAGGGGCGTGGAAGTTGAATGTTGGATTGGTGCAAACCTACCAGATTGATGGAGGTGGAGATCCATGGAGGTGGAAACTTATAGATCTAGACGCATTGACCAATGACAGCTGCATTGAAATGGTTTTGGGCTTGTGGTTTTTTAAGTGGT
>JAXQQM020071178.1:0-80540 GCA_034641835.2 Pinus albicaulis | reverse complement strand
TTAGTTTAACTCAATTCAGTGAGTTAAACTCAATCAGGCTAGTTGTAACTAATGACACACTAGAAAGCAGAGTGACTTAATTAGTTAATTAATTCACAAGTAGTGTCTTACTTGCAACTCAATAAATACACCAGCTTAACTACTATGATGTCGATCTAGTGAGAATTCAAAGGAGAGATAGGTGAAAGGGAGATCGATCATTTGTTGTGAATATAATGGAGCATTCAATGCATCCACACACACATTGGAGATGCCTATGGGTATTTCAAAGTTAAGGCAAGGTAAGGCCGAATTCATTCATGGTTCTTCTTCAGTAGGGATTGCACAGTGGAGGCAGGCTGTCACAAGGCAAGAAATTTGTGCATGGAGGTGCAAATTTCTGCAAGACAGTGTGAGACGATTGTATATTGTACTGAGAGCTCTATGAGTCGAGCTTTGTATGAGATATATGGGAACTTTTCATGATCCATTGATATACATAATGTATGATAGTTGGGGTTTTTAGCTTTAAGATTTCTCGGTAAAACATCTTGTTATGTGTGATTGATTTTTCTTCATGTGTTTGCAATTGGCGATTTAATTTCCACAAAGAATTAAGTAGAAGGATTCTGTATTTAAAATAAGGATTACATTGTTAGATCAGGATAATTCAATAATATACATGCATAATGTATAATTTCTACATGGTATCAGAGATGAATAGATTGCAATAGTGAAGCAGTGTTGAGTTTTGGTTGGTGGAAACAATTCGAAATTGCTGCAATAATTTCTTGGTGCTACAGTTGAGTATACATTGAAATGGCTTTCAATGGTTTGTGGTTGGAGTTTTCACTCGAGGAAATCTTGAACTACATAGTGTGGAAGGATAGGATGGAGATGGTTCTTGAAGATAATGTCTTGAAGGAGTTCATCGATAGCGATGTTCCTAAGCCGACTTCGGTGGATGCTGCAATACTTGACGCATGGAAAAACAAAGTAGCAAGGGTGAGGAGGATTCCGTTGGGAGGTGTGAAATACCATATTGTGTCAAGCCTTCATGGAATAGCCACTCCATATGCTATGTGGAAGGATTTGACAGATCTTTTCCAAAGCAGTAGCGACCATAGGATGTTGGCGCTGAAGGATAAACTCAGAAAAATCAAGATGGAGAAGAACGACAATATTCCAGTATACTTGAAAAAGTTTTTCCAATGTAGGGATGAGCTTGGGAGTGTAGGATTAAGTGTTGTGGATGATGATTTGGTGAGCTTGGCTCTCCTTGGACTTCCGAAGATTTGGAAAAGTTATGAAGACTCTGTCAAAGGACGGGAAAAACTGCCAGATTGGGAGCGACTTTGGTTGGATCTAGTGTAGGAGGAGATAAGGCAAAACACCAGGGATGGATATTCATCAAAGCATGATGATGAAGAGTACTGTGCTTTGGCTGCCAAGGCAAAGAAGAATAATGGGAAGAAATTCCATTCTAGATCTGAGGCCGGTGAAGATGGCAAGGAGCACAACATGTCCAAAGTGAAGTGTTTTCACTGTCACGAGTTTGGACATATTGCCACAATTTGTCAACATACGAAGAACACGATGGCTGCTGGAGCTGCAGCTAGTGAGGCTCTTTCCTCAAAATTTTAGCTTGACTTCTCATTGATCGCATGCATGGTGTCTAGTGCATTGGGATCGTGGTGGTACTTTTATAGTGGTGCTTCCTTTCACATGACGGGAGATGAGAAATTGTTCAGTGACTTGGTGGAGAAAGATATCCAAATGCAAGTTTAGTTGGGCAACGATGGAAGATATAGTGTGACCGAAATTGGTACCATTACCTTTCAGAGGGCGTCAGGGAAACTCTTTCATTTAAAAGATGTTTTTCATGTTCCAAGTTTAAAGAAGAATTTAATCTCAGTCACAATGTTAGAGGATAGAGGCTATGATGTTGTCTTTAGTGAAGGAAAAGTGTTCTTGCGACACAAAGAAACAGGGCAAGCCAAGAAGGTTGGGATTCGAGTTAATAATCTCTACAGACTTGAAGTAGATGGGATTTATACGGAGCTTCCTACTATTGGGAAGTGTGAGAAAGACATGCAATTGATTCTTGAGAGGGAGCTAGATTTGCATGCAGGTAAGAGTGAACCTCGGGATGTGGAGTAGCCACAAGATGAGGATCATGGAGTGGGAGCAACCACTCATGCAGAGAAATTTCATGCCAGATGGGTAGAGGGAGTGCATGTAGCTATACCACCAGGTGAGAGGTGGGGTGACATGCATGAATAATCCTAAGAAGAAATTTCTAGGAAGGATTCATTGAGATGGTGTGGATCTCATTAATTAAACCTGGCTACGAGGAGCCCACAGTACATTAGCAGCATGATCAGTTGGATTGATGCAGTCATATAAAAGTGATAATGTCGGATACTAGAGGTTGACAGCAAGTGCAGAGTGCATGGGCACAAATTTCAATAGCACAGTGGTTCTTGAAGAAATGTGCAGTAGCTAAGCATATGTCAGAAGACTTTAATGACAGATGCATTATACTGATTGAGTTGTTTGGAGGCTATTCAATTTCGTAATTTTTGCATGAAAGTATTGCAGGGTGGATGCATGGAGTTGCAGGGCACATGCAAAGACATACCTTTCTTTTTGAGAGGGTGTGTTGAAGTTTGCAACAAGAAACAGTGAAAGTGGCATCCAAAAACATCATCCTTGATCCTAGTGAAAAATAAGCACCTAAACTAGGTGGGGCCCACACAGGCTATTTTTAGGTGTATGTCTATTTTTAGACATGTTGAGAAAAATCTAAAATTAGCAGGAGGATGATTCTAGATGGTTGAGAAAAATCTATTTTTAGATGAGTTTCTATTTTTAGAAGATGGACGAAGTATATTTATAGATCTCAAATCTAAAAATAGAATGCATGTCGATTATTATTAGCCCTTAAATAATAATCAGACAATAAATAGTAACTCATTCTCTTAGAGCACTTGATTTCAGTGAATAGATGTGGCACATCAGTGGGATGAAGGAATTACGCAATTCCTAGGGTGGTTGGTGACTCATGCATGGAGGACTTAGTTATTACTTATTGTGGCAATTTGTAACAGAGTTGGAAGAGTAGTTATGTGAGTTGTTATTTAGTCTAACTCAGTTCAGTGAGTTAAACTCAATTTTGCTAGTTGTAACTGAACATACACTAGTGAAAGATGAGTGAATTAATTAGTTAATTAATTGACAAGTAGTGTCTTACTTGCAATTGAATAAATACAACAGTTAACTACTTGCATGTTAGATCTAGTGGAGACCCAGTGGAGAGATAGGTGAAAGGGTGAGATGAACTATTTGTTATGATTATAGTGGAGCATTCAATGCATCCACACACAAATTGGAGATGCCTATGAGTATTGTGCAGTCAAGGTAAGGTAAGGTCGAATTCATTCAGGGTTCTTCTTCAGCAGGGATTGCGCAGTGGAGGCAGGCTATCACGAGGCAAAAAATTGGTGCATGGAGGTGCGAATTTTTGTAAGATAGTGTGAGACCATTGCATATTGTACTGAGAGCTCTATGAGCCGAGCTTTGTATGAGATATGTGAGATTGTTTCATGATCCATTGATATACATAATGTATTATAGTTGGGGTTTTTAGCTTTAAGCTTTCCCGGTAAAACATCTTGTTATGTGTGATTGATTTTTCTTCATGTGTTTGCAATTGGCGATTTAATTTTTGCAAATTATTAAGTAGAAGGATCCTATATTTAGCATAAGGATTACATTGTTAGATTAGGAGAATCCAGTAATATACATGCATAATGTATAATTTCTACATGCAATAAGGACTATATTTTTTACTCAATGGTAAAAAGTCATTGACTCTAATTAATTATGTATTTTTATTATGAATTTTTCCAAGATATTAACAAAATAAAAATCAAAACTAATTCTATGAAATTGAAAATATTTTTGACAATGTTTCAAAATTATATCCCCATTTTTTGGTTCGTCAATAAATTTTATTAGATAAATTTGATTTGGTTTTACAATGAATTATTAGGAATAAATATAGTTAAAAATTTCAAATTTGAAAAAGAAAAAGTAGATCACCACCTAATCTTTCCATTTATGTTGGTGAAAATTGTTGCAAAGATTAGGGTTCTACTTAAGGGGCTAAAAAAACAGTTCTAGTATAGTCTAGACTGCAGTGAAATTTTCAATTTTATTTAAGGGAAGAATGTCTCACTCGAAGAATTTCCCAGAATTAAGTGTATTGACAAGTTTTATAGGGTGAGTGAATACATTTACCATTTATGTAAGACAACAAACTTTATAGATAACACCAAATATTCATTACACATGAAGTTAAACAAGAATTTTGAAAATTTTAAGTAGTTAAATAATCACTCACATTACATAATAAATCTCCTTGAAAAATGTCTCCTTTTATTAACATTAGTATAAACATATCTTACAAGCATCGATATGCAAGTTACAATTATATATGATACATCAATCCCATCAGAGCCTTAATTACAAATACAAGAACATGTGATCATAACATGAATATGAATTCCTACAACATGTCAACCTCTCTCTTCTATTAGGTCCCTGTAATTTGTCAGATTAGCAAGACCAATTGTACAAGGGTAACATCAAACCAACTTTTGAGTCCTAGGACCTAGCCTTCCTGGAATTAGATAGGGCTCTCTCTATATTTATGTAAAAGATGTAACTTGTTTGTTTTAGGATGCTGATTTTAGGCTAGTTAAATTGATAGGGTTTGTTTGTTTTGTTTTTTTTGGTTGGGTTGGTTGTCAAGAAGAACAGATAGAGTAAGAGAAACTTAAACCATTGGGCCATGGAGTCTGCAAAAGGTCTTGAAAAGTACAACAATAGGTCAAGGGTGTTTCATAGGGCAAGTTAACAAAGCCAAATGGATCTAAATAGGTTTAGTGAGTGTGAAATGAATAATAAGTTGTGAATGTAGTAGGTTTAAAGGGTAGTTAAGAATCCTTTAACATAAACTATAACAAGAAGAGTCTATAAGAGTACTATACATCAAAAAAGAATCAAAGGACAGGGCGCACCATAAACTTCTTTGACCTAGCTCTATCAAGTACACTTTAAAACAAATATCTAGCAAACCCTAGAGAGCAGGGAACTCCTAACTTCTCTAGCTATCTACCTTCAGAGAAAGAAAACATTCAAGACAGCACATAAGTAATGATTAAAGAGCAGGGAACTCCTAAATTCCTTAATAAAACTATAAATACCTTCAAAGTAACCATTTCAAGATAGACTAAAGGATAGGGCATACCATAAAATTCTTTAGCCTAAACCCTAGTAAGCAAACTTCAAAGAAAAGCCTAGAAAACAATGATTCAAGCTACACCAAAGGACAGGGCATACCATAAACTTATTTGGCTTGAATCCATTAAATCATTTTTAAGGGAAACAAGCTCATGATAGCTCATTGGAAATCTCTTCCAGTTTTGTTTTCATTTGACTCATTACGAAAGTCATTTGGACAATCTAGATATGAGAAAACTTGATTTTCCAAAGGTCACTATAGAAGTGCAACAAACCTCATGTAGCACCTGTAAATTTGGCATTTCTCCCAAACCATGATAACTGTGTAAAAACTGAAGGAGGTTTTTCTTCCTTGACCTATGAGGGACAAAAAAATATCTCAATTTTTTTATTTCATCTCTTTTTGGTCAGAAACATAGTTTGAAGCAAAACCGACCCTATAGTGACAAATGGCTTGAATCTTGGGATGAATCCTTGGAAAATGATGGAGGCATGATTTTTATGAGTTGGTATGGCTTCATAATTTCTGATATGACCTAACATATGGATCCTTTGCTCCTATGCCTCTCTTTCATAGCAAACCCTAGGTGTCTGTAGTTCTTTACAACAACCTTCAACACTCCTACAAAAGTGCCAAAGTTTGTCCTTTTCCCTCATGTGCAGACTTTGAACTTGAAAAGATAATATTATTTGGAAATATTTTAGGCCCTTCTTGAATAACCATGTCTTGACATTCTATTACATCTGATCCAGATTCTAGAAAAGGAAAATTTGTGCCTGAAACATCCAAGGATGACATTAAAAAATGGAAAAACCATAATGACCTAGTAGGGGTGTTCTTTGACCTGATCTTTACTAAAATTTGACTTGGAGATCTTCACATAAAAACAGAGTACTGTTACAACTTATTATGCCCAAAGGGACATTGGAATGATTCATCACTAGGAAACCCTAAAGGGAGGATGGAGTCTATTTGACAAGAGGAAAATAGGGTAATGAGGTCATAGGCAGGGAAAAAAGGATGAAGATGAGAGGCATAAGCCCATAAGGAGTCTTTTAGGAGCAATAGGGTAACCTTGAGATGGAAAACTGAGGAATAGTGAAATTTTTTTTATAAGGATAATGAAGGCAGTCAGATTTCTGAAAGTCACAATATTGAAGGAATGTTGTTTTCAGAAAACTAGAACCATCCTATAGTCATCTACAAAATCTTCATCCTCTCCATGTGTCTCTGCAAGTCACCTTTTATATTCCTATATAGCTTTGTCTTGTTGTTATCATCAACCAACCTGACCCTTGACACCATCAAACTTAACCCTTGCGCTTGGACGATATCAATCTAACTCTTGTAACATTATCAAAGTTAACTTCACGCCTTGATAAAATCAATTTAACTCCCTTTCTCTTTGATACTATCAATATTGCTTTCACACTCACTTAACACTTTACAAAATAAAAACTTCATCTAGCTATTCTTTTTCCACTCTTTCTCTCTTCTTTTTGCAAGTGAATTTGTCTCAAAATTGATAAAAAAATGGACCCAACAAGCCTCGACCACAACCTATGGACTCGCCCCCGAGTCGATATTTTTCTTGCACAAATGATTCTTCCTCTAATGAAGGACCCAAATTAGGAACAATTTGGATAGCTAATTGGTGGAAGGAGATATATGCATCTAAATGGTCCCATCACTTATAAAATAGGGTATTGACATGATCAAAAAAATTTTGAGTGATGGAGACATCTGGGGCATGTAGGTGAGAATCAAGAAAATCCTATTCCATTCTATATATGCAACATAATTGAGATGGTTTAACTGAAAATATTATTCCTGAAAATTAGGTTTGAGATCTCGAATGATATTTTTATCCTTGTCATATTCATCCTCCAACACAGAAATTTGAGTATCGTTGTCTTGAATCTGAGGAAAAACGTCCAGTCACTCAGAAGGATCAATGAGAGAAAGAAAACATTCCATTAAATTATTTATCTACTCCCACAACTCATACAACGGTTGGTTACACATGGAAAAGATTCCCGACCATTACTGCACTTCTCATGATATATCTTGAGAGTCATGCAATTGATGTTGGAGAGTAGACCAAAGAGTATAACCTTGATCAAGTACAAGGTTGATCCAATGAAGTAATTCTTGTGTCTGATTAGGTATTCTATGTCATAATTTAGAAAAAATAGCTTTCAAATTTTTATTTTCAGAAGCCAAAGCTATCTAGGCATCTTCAATAAAATCCAAGCACTAAAGTGGTTCATAAGATGATATGTCCTCAAGTAGGTTAGGATTAATTTCCATGAGAGTAGGCCCCATCTGAATAAGATTTAAATTTACATCAACTAACTCCTAATCAATCTTGTCCTTTTTCTGTTGGAACAAATCTTGCTACTCTATGAATTGAGTTAGTTGTTGTTGCAGCTGCTAATGAGCCTATGTAATATCAAGTTTTTCTTTTCTTTTTTTGCTGTGGAAGGCATACACTATTCAAATTGATCTAAATAAGCTTTTATGAATTGGAAAAATTGAGTATATGAGCATTGCTATTTATCTTCAACTACAATAGCATCATATTTTTTATGTTGATGATATCATCTTTGGGAGTAATGAAGAATCTATGAGTCAAACATTTTACTCTGTTATGAAACAAGAATATGAAATGTATTTACCTGGGGAAATAATTTTTTTTTTGTTTTACAAGTAAAAAAATTAAATGATGGAATCTTTCTCTCACAAAAAAAAAAATCTCAACAAGATTCTGAAGAAATATGGAATGGAAGACTGCAAACTAGTATGTACTTCTATGATGACAGGATGTAGTCTCAACTCACATGATGAATCTCCCACAGTAAAACAACTAGAATACATGTCTATGATTGAAAATATTCTTTATGTAATAGGTACCAGAACATATATCATGCATGCATTTGGGATTGTTTGAAATTTCCAAGAAAATCCAAAGGAAACACATCTTCAGGCAGTTGAGAGAATATTCAAATATCTTCAAGGAAACCAAGACTTTGGCTTATGGTATCCTAAATATGAAGATCTTACCCTTCATGCATACATAGATGTGGACTGGGCTGGAAATGTTGATGACTGGAAAAGAACTAGTGTAGGTGCATTTTACTTAGGGCCCTGATTGGTATCTTGGTTCATCAAGAAATAAAGTTATATTGCCTTAGATATTGCAGAAGAAAAATATGTGGCTATTGCATCTTGTTGCACACAACTTCTTTGGATGTTGTAGATCTTACAGGATATCTAAATCAAATTTTCTCCACCCATTTCCATCCTATGTGATAATATCGGTGGTATTAGCATTTCTAAAAATCCTGTTATGCACTCCAAAACCAAGCACATTCCAATTAAGTACCATTTTCTAAGAGAAAAAGTGCTTGAAAAAAAGGTTAAATTGGAGTATGTTCCCTCCAAAGAATAAATTGATGATATATTTACTAAAACTCTTCCACGAGAAGCATTTGAATATCTCAGAAAAAAATTGGGAGTGGTCTCTACCTCATCTTACTCTTGATCAAATATACTCTTGCACATATGATGGTTCATACGTTTTCTTTCTGTATTCGGGTTTCATGAACTATAGTCGTGTATATACATGAATTTCTATTCAGATAGGTGCGTATATATATCCCTGAACAGAAAAATCTTGGGTCCAACTCAAGAAAATATTTTGATATGCTTTTGTTAGCTATTTACTGATCAGATGTTTATTATAGTTTGCGGCTATTATTTATAACTGGTTTTGAGCACTAGGGGTTGGTACAAAATGTCATTTATGCTTTTTATGATTTATGAAGATACTTTGATGCTTGGATTGATGATCCATCAAAGAACATGTAGCACAGGTTTAAGGGGAGTTTCAACCTTGCTTTTGAAGATGCATTGTTGGCATTATGTTTAAGGCACTGTTGAAGATGCATCGCTGGCATTATGTTTAAGGCACTGTTGAAGATGCATTGTTGGCATTATGTTGAAGGCATTTCTGAAGATGTTCATAAGGTTGATCGATGATGCATATATGAAGACTTTATCTAGGTTTTTCGAGATGGTGATGCTACTGCCATGGATGATACTTTGTTTCATTATTTTATAAGAATGTCTCTTTGTCAAGATTATTTGGTTTGTTATAAGTGTCATATTTTTCATTTGATGTAAAGATCATGATGTAATTATTCATTGATGATTATGTAAACCCACTTGGGTCGGTAATTGAGTCATATATGTAATCCCATGTTGGGAAGTGTAACTCTACTTGGTTGGGTGGTTAATGTAAGGTCAGTTTCAGCTAAGTCATAGAGTCATGTACTTTATTATAAATTCTTCTGAAGATTCAACATATGCTTAGGGGGAGCATTGGTCTGTCCTTTTCCCTTGATGTCAAATGGGGAGATTATATTGGTGTTTGAGGTTTGTGACATATGTTTTTCAGGTATCTTCAAGTTATGGTGATTAAACATAAACATGGTTTCCATCAAGCCCAAGGCGGGAGATTGCTGGAATTATGATGCATGCATTGTCCTTGATGGCAACCTACTTGTCACGAAACAAATATATGGTAAAAGGATGAGTTAACATATCACTTCAGAGGTGGAAAAGTGATGGAAAAAAATAATAGAATGATGGGATAGAGGTTTTTAGGTGAGAGACAAAATTTTATGAAGTTGAATATTTGAAGAAATATACATGGGTTAGGTAAGGCCAAGTCACGTACACAAGCGGGTATGACGAAGCAAAGTCGCGTACATGATGGCGCACTATTTTATTAATACCAAGGGCCTTAGCCATGGTATTTTTTATCCTTAATAACAATTAGGTTGGTATATGAGTGTCTTTTTGAGTAAGGTTAGGTTGTTATGGTCAAATAAAGTCATGAAATTGATTAAATTTCATGTTTTGTATATAATCTTAAAAGGTATAAGTGGTCATTGGTCATGTGGCTAAGGTCTTGTCAACGTAAAATTTAAAAAATCTGAATGTATGGGTTAATAGAGTCACTTTTTGACACTTGGCACTTTTTCTTGATTCTGCAGCGTTCTCTATGTAAAACAACTTCTGTTCGTTATAGACTCACTTTAGAGTTCTGTAGCAAATTTTTCATCCCGCTAACTGAAATTGCTACAAACTTGGGTTTTTCTGCTAACAGTGAGGGGATTGGTATGTTGTAATAATTTTAGTGGTCAGAGGTCAGTTTGTCATCATGGTATATAATTGTTATTATTCATCATTCGTCATATTTCATGCTTGGTAATCATTACACATCCATCATTATGTTTTCCCTCGTAATTTTTTTTTCCTAATTTAGCCTCATCTAATTCGAACAACAAAACTTACCTTTCATCCTTGTAAGTTGCTTGATCTTGTGCCAACAATATTCACTTTAGTTTTGGTCTATTTTTTGTCTTAGGTTAGCTTCCACCTTTGTCAAAAAAGCAACTTGTTGTCTTATATAGTTTTTGTAGGTGTCAATAATGGAAGCAGGAAGACGCTATATTGGAGGGCATGAATTCACATAAAAATACTAAAAAGGAGGCTCTGTAGTCACATACGAGCCCATGGACTTGAAGCTAGTTATGGAAGACCCAAAATTTGCACAGGCTTTCAAAAATACTGGCTGTATGAGATTTTTCCGAAAATTGCAGGCGTACCATGCACAAGTGTTGAAGAATTTTGTTGTAAAATTTGTTGGCACAACTTCAAAGGTGGGCATCTTAAGTTTCATTATTTCTCTTGAGACCATTGCACAAGCAACATAAATTCCAAGGTTTGGAGAAGAATGGTTCAAGGCAACCAAATTTAAGCTTCAAAATTGTGATGAATTTATGAATCAGGAGCATATAGGAGTTGATATGACCTCAGGGATACCCAGGAGCTACCTCAAGGAAAAATACTCAAAGCTATTGATGGTAATCCAAAAATATTTTACCCGTGAAGGTAGATTTCACATATCTACCAATATATTTTTAGACTCTTACTGCATTTCGCAGGTAAACAACTTCAAGATATTCCATTCTTTCTATTTAGAAGTTTAGGCAAGATGTCTAACAAAGTACAAGCCAAACCTGAGAGCATTGACACATCCATATTTCATCATGGCTTAATCAAGTTGTTAGTTATGGAAGAATTGAAGAAATTGAATAGGGATTGGGCTACCTTTCTATTTTTAAGTGGCTTTGATGTAGATGTTCTTACTCCAAGAAAGACACCCAAGTCAAAGAAAAACACTCCCAAGAAGGATAAAGAGCCAATAGATGAAGTAGAGGTTGAACTTGTGGTAGAGTTGAAGCCTGCAGTAGAGCCAATGGAGGTAGATATTTAACAGTTGTAGGAGATAATGGCACCTCAGCAAACTCCTACCAGCAACAAGCTCAAGATTGGTACAAGGGCTCATAGGAGAATCACTAGGAGTCAAATAGAGGGGAAAGGTAAATTTGAAGACATTTTGTAGGCCATTGATATTGAAGAAACCCCTATTGTAAAGCCTGTGAAGGCTAAAGGAAAAAAAATGAAGAAGAAGGTTCTTACAACAAATAAACTTGATATTTCTAGTGAGGATTTAGGTTTTGTCTTTAATACTAGGAAACCTTTCACTAGGTCATGACTCTCAAAGGGAGGCAAGTCTGATAAGCTACATAAAGAGATAGAAAAGAAGTAGCAACCCATAAGGGAAGAGATCATCGAGTTATCCCAAGATGTTGCAGAAATCATCAAGACAAAGAGAGGAAAAGAGAAGGTCCAAGAGAAGTCTGAATTGGAGCTTCTTAGAGAAAATCTTAAGGAAGCAAGAGATGAAGTTTTAGAAGTCAAACTAGAGTTGGAGGATTTTAAACAAGAAAATAAGGAGCTCACAAATTTCAAGAAGGAAGTCAGTAAGAAAATTGATTTTTAGGATGGCATGGAAGAAGGGTCAAGGAAGATGTTGAAAATAACACTTACACTGCACACGATGATTAAGCATACCATGAGGAGAACTAGGTGGTTGCAAGCAGAGAGGAGAAAGATGAAAAACCATGTCAAAGAGTTAGAAATTCAAATGGAAATGGTGTAGACAGAATTAAAGAAAAAGTGATTGAAAATTATAATTGTGGATGACCCTATTGCTTCTTGAAAGAGGGTAAGACATTTTCTGCGACATCATTTAACATAGCTCTAGACAAGTTTTTCGAGGTAAAGAGTGGAAATTTCAAATTTTGGAAATGTCAGGCAAGTTCGTAGCATACTCCAGGCTTAAAGTCGAGTTTTCCCCATGAACTCGCTGAAGAATATTTTAAGTTATAATTTCCAACATTTATCATAATAGGAGTGGGTAACCGCGTGTGTTTAAGTCATTTTTCCTAATGAAGACCCTCCAATGAGTAGAAAAGTCAGAAAGGGTGCAGAAATTTCCATATGGAAAACACTATGAAATTTCCGTAAAATGCTATGTTTTTGCAGCGAGGGGAAATTTTGATGTTTTTGTAGCATTTAATGTTTCTTGGGAGCACATGAGTCATCAAAATATGTTGAAGTGTATCCGTGAAGACATTTGTTGTTAAGGCCACTCAATAAGGAGGTGATTGGGATGCTAGTGTTGATTTATGGTAGCATCGGGTGTGATCTAGCCTTGTAATTTTGTATATAGGCTAAGACACATTTATTCCATAATACCTAGAAAGGATTTTGAAAATTCCACTTAGAGATGGTTTAATTAAATTAATTAATCGTTTTTTAATGTTTTCCTAAGTCTAAACTTAGGGAAACTAATTAATTAAAGGGTATTAATTAAACTAAGTATGAATCTTCTAGATAAAGTCATGGATCATCTCCCAGTTAATCTTAGCCCTTGATTATGTTTTAATCTTGGCCATTGAAGGGTCAAAGAAAGAATATAAGAAGGAGGGTGAGGGGCATATGGAAAACACATTGAGCATTTTGGCATTTTCGAGCTTGTGAGAGAGACACAAGTTTTTTTATCAAGATCGAATCACTAGGGTAGGGTTTGCTAAGTGATTTCAATTCAGTATCAGTTCCAGAGAGGGGAAAATGTAGTAACTGGTCAGAAGGACCAAGAGTACATTCCAGAGAGAGAGTTAGTAGTGACACAAAAGAGGCAGTGCAGTCATTTGGAGGGGTGACGCAGTTCCTGAAGGGAATCACACAAAAGTGATGCAGTGCCTTCTAGATTTAGTTTGGAGATATCTAGAAGATGGGGTTTCTAAGCCAAGAGGGACAAAACTCAGTTTCAGATCAGCTTGATCATTTGCAGAGGAGAGGTGACGTAGTTCTTTAGCTTGCCCATGCAGGATTACACAGTAGCAGCGTAGGCATCACACAGAGGCAGAGAGGGGCTTCACCAACATTACACCATATCATCCAGGGACTATCATAGTGAGGTATATCTCACATTTCTTCTATTATCGAGATTTTCTCTGAAGGGTGAGCTGGATATTGGCACCCTAGTTGTACTCAAGATTCTACTGCTTAATAATACAAAGTCCTCAGATTTTCTGCACCAGTTTTCCTGAGTTGGGTTTTTTCGAGGACTTAGTCCAAAAAATAATTGTGTCAAATGTGGATGTTTTTCATTATATTTTGTTCATTTTGTTTCAACAATTAGATTTATTTCGGAGCATTATTTGTGAATATTGGTTCAATAATTACTTTAATATTTCACTGTAATGAAATAATTATGGAAAATAATAAGAGAAGTAATTTAGATTTGTTGCAGTAGGAATCTAGATTTAGGATTTTTCACATGGTATCAGAGCTTATCCAAGCTGAATTGCAGGAGAAACAAGAGTGAACTAGTAGATCAATGCTGAAGAGACTAGGAACTGCATAAGCAACAATAGACTACCCTTGTAGTTACACAGTCTAGGCTAGGAGGGAAATCCAACACATAAAGAACTCCCTCTGAGAGAGTTGATAGAGGGGTAAGTTTTTTTTTTCAGTTGCAGAAGAGGCAGCGTAGCAGACCAACACATTTGAAGGACACATCAGCTGCAAAAAAATGAGTGTTGGTGCATAAGCGTCAGAGAATTTCCGAAAAACACAATTGGGGATTTCTTGACCTCAGAGAGTTCTCTTACTCAAAGAAACTCAGTTTTTTCCCTTGTAGCAACAGAAGCATTGACTTACTCCTCAAGGCATGCATAAGTCTAGCTGAGCAGAGGGTTAGAGGGAGAAGTCGACAGTTGAGGAGATGTCCAGCAATGGATTGCGTGACCAAGATAGATTGGAGGGTGCCTCCAACTATGTTATTTGGAAGTCAAGGATTCAGTTTCTCCTTGATGAGCATGATCTAAAGGCCCTCATTGACAGTGCAGTTGCAGAGCTCCTGGATGCATCACATCTGAGAGAATTCAAGAATAACATGGCAAGAGCCAAAAGATTGATCCTATATGGCGTAAAGGATCACATCATACGCCACATAGCAACAAAGAGCACTACTAGAGAAATGTGGGTAGGGCTAGAAAAGCTATATCAAGGATCTTCCGAGCAGCAGAAGATGTATCTGGAGGAGAAGATGCATAACACTAGGATGAAAAAGGGAGAGAATTTTGACTCTTTTCTGTCTTGAATTCAGGATAACGAAGACCAGCTATCAGCAGTGGGGTCAACACCTAGAGACTCAAAGCTAGTGAAGCTCACTCTGAAATTTGTTTCAGAAGACTATTAGGTATTTTTCCAGAGCATTTTGGGTAGAGAAAAGCACACAAGATGGGAAGCGATGTGGGAATCCTTGTAGCAAGAAGATATGAGGAGAGATCTCCTCAAAATCCATATTGAGGATGGTGGCAATAGTTCAAAAGTCAAGAACGAGGAGGAAGATAACACAACCCTTGCATAAAAGGGGAAACAAAGGCAGAAGAAGAAATATTTGTCCAAGATCAACTGCTTTAGGTGTGGGAAATGGGCCATTATACCACACAATGTCCTCTTAAGAAAAAGGACAAGGAGGAGAAGCAAGATCCTCAAGCCGGAGCTACCAAGTTTGAGGCAGAAGCTGATTGTGCTATGTTAGCTCATATTCTGAAAGGAGGGAAGTGGGCTAACTTGGAGTTGTAGATCTAGAATATACAGGTGGCAGGATCCTTGAGTATTTCTAAACTCTTGGATCACATACGAGCTATGGGAGCCTTAATACAGTGGCAGGATGGACAGTTGCAGAAGAAGATGAAGGGAAAATGCAGTGGCTAGCAGTAATAGAGCCTAATCAGCGTAGAGGACAAGTAGGAGCAGTAGAATTTGAGCAACAACAATGAAATGCAAAGCAGCAACATTGCAGTATATTTAGAGAGCTAGTGTAGAAGTTAGCAACAGAAAATATTATTATCCAAGATGAAGTTTTACTTGCCCAATTTCGGATGTTTTTCTGTTGCAATTAAAAACAGTGCAGCAGTAGTCGTAGTTGAGCAGCAACAACATAGTGCAAAGTGGTGCAGCATAGTGTAGAGTAGTGCTCACGCAGTGCAAAAACATGGTTGCAGAATTCAGAGGGAGTTGCAGTACAGTAGTAATTGACAGCAACATGCAGAGTCAGTAGTAGTATAGATGCAACTTCTGTGCAGTGTTGGTGCGCAGCATCAACAACACAATAGTAGATGTTACAAAAGTCAGAGCAGCACATAGAGTTGTATTGCTAGAGCAATTTTCTCACTAAGAGGGAGTGTTTATTTATGGTAGCATCGTATGTGCTCTAGCCTTGTAATTTTTTATATAGGCTAAGACACATGTATTCCATAATACCCAGAAAGGATTTTGGAAAAATCCACTTAGAGATGATTTAATTAAATTAATTAATCATTTTTAATGTTTTCCTATGTCTAAACTCAGGGAAACTGATTAATTAAAAGGTAGTAATTAAACTAAGTGTGAATCTTCTAGATAAAGTCATGTATCATCTCCTAGTTAATATTAGCCCTTGATTATGTTTTAATCTTATTCATTGAAGGGTCAACAAAATATTATAAGAAGGAGGGTGAGGGGCCTATGGAAAACACATTGAGAATTTTGGAATTTTCGATCTTGTGAGAGAGACACAATTTTTTTTATCAAGATATAATCACTAGAGCAGGGTTTTCTAAGTGATTTCGATTCAGTGATCAGTTCTAGAGATGGGAAGATGTAGTAACTGGTCAAGAGGACCTGGAGTAAATTTCAGAGAGAGAGGAAACAATGACGCAAAAGAGGCAACATAATCATATACAGGGGTGATGCAGTTCCTGAAGGGAATCATGCAGAAGTGACTTAGTACCTTCTAGATTTAGTCTGGAGATAGTTGGAAGCTGGGGTTTCTAAGCTAGGAGGGCCAAAAATCAGTTTCAGATCAGCTTGATTGTTTGCAAAGGAGAGGTGATGTATTTATTTAGCTTTCCCACACAGGCTTACACAGTATTAGTGTAGGCATCACGCAGAGGAAGAGAGGGGCTTAACCAGCGCTGCACCAGATCAACCAGGGACTAGCATAGTGAGGTATATCTCAAATTCTTCTTTTGCCGAGATTTTATCTGAAGGGTGAACCAGATATTCGCACCCTAGTTGTACTCAAGATTCTGCTACTTAATAATACAGAACCCTCATATCTGCTGCACCGGTTTTCGCAAGTTGGGTTTTTTCGGGGACTTAGTCCAAAAATTAATTGCGTCAAATGTGGATGTTTTTCATTGTATTTTGTTCAGTGTGTTTAAGCACTTAGATTTATTCTGCTATAGAAATTTATTAATACTGATGTATTACCGGATTCTCCTAATCTCAAAATATTTATCTTCTTGCAAAATACAGAATCCTTCCTCTGTTAAACTTGCGGAAATTTAAAACTCAATTGCAAACACATGTGAATAAATTTAATCGCACATAACACAGTTGTTTAACGGGAAAGCTTAAAGCTAAAAATCCCTACTATCATATATTATGCATATCAATGGAATCATGTAATAATCTCATACAAAGCTTAGTACATCAACCTCCCAGTACAATCAACAATCATTACACACTGTCATGCAGAAATTTGCATATATATGCACCAATTCCTTGCCTCCTGACAGCCTGCCTCCATTGCGCAATCCCTGCTGAAGAAGACCCCTGAATGAATTCGAATTGGCCTTTCCTTGACTGCGCAATCCTCATTGGCAACTCCAATGTGTGTTATATGCATTGAATGCATCACTATAGTCACAACGGATAGTTCATCTCACCTTTTCATCTATCTCTCCACTGGGTCTCCACTGGAACTGACACGCACTGTAGTTAATTGCTGTATTTGTTTAGTTGTTAGTGAGTTATTAGCTATGAATTAATTAACTAATTAATTCACTAAACTCTCTCTAGTGTATCTTTCAGTTAGACTGGATACAACTAGCTCAACTGAGTTTAACTCCATTAACTCAGTTAAACTGAATAACAACTCCTGTAACTACTCTTCCAACTCTGTCATAACTTTTCCACTTCAGTTCTAACTGAGTCCTCCATGCACAAACCACCATAAACCCTAGGAATTGCGTAATTTCTTCAGCCCACTGATTTTCCAAATCTGTTTACTGAAATAAAGTGCTCTAAGAGAATAAGTTGTTGTTTATTGTTAGATTATTATTAAGAGGTAATATTAAACGACATGCATCTATTTTTAGATTGACGATCTATAAATAGACTTCACCCAATATTCTAAAAATAGAATTTCATCTATTTTTCACATTTTACCAACCATCTACAAATAACATCTTGCAACTTATAGAATATGCTCACCATGTCTAAAAATAGACATACACCTAAAAATAGCCTGCGGGCCCCACTTAGTGAAGGTGCTTAATTTTCACTAAGTTCATCATCTTGTTGAATCTCAACATCCGCAACATTATTTGTGTAGATTGCTTCAGTAATTACTTTGATATTTCACTGCAATGAAATAATTATGGAAAATAATAGGAGAAGTAATTTAGATTTGTTGCAAAAGGAATCCACATTTAGGATTTTTCACACTAGCTCATCATTTTTGCCACATCATCAAACACAAAAACACATCCTAAAATTTCGAGCCGCAGAGCCTAGATTCTAGTGTGGTAGTTCATCACTTAGTCATGGTCATTACCACCCCAGACAAAGCTGTTTGATTCGATAAGCATCTTCATGTATGGGTTTTAATGAAGTTAATGGTGTTAGAGTTCTATTAGGTTTCAAAATCCTTCTAAACAAAAATATCCCTATATTCTCTCCACGTAAATTAATTCCTTTTTGGATTAGATATCTTCAACAGTTTCGAGAGTCTAGCCTAGGTGGCAGACTTCATGTAAAATGATTTTAACTCTATAAATAGGGAGATATTAGAGTTAGAGAGGGTTGATCAATGTTATGACTTATGCTACTATTGTAATATTTTCTATTCAGTAATATACAGTTGCAGAAAGCCTTTTTTAGACCTGAGATTTTGTATGAACTCTTATGTGTTTGTATTATCTACCTTTTCAAATTCAACTCATTTTACTTCATGTATAATCACTTGGAATTCATAGTTAATTATGCTGCAACTGTTTCTTTAAACATCTTATTTGTTGTACTATTTATTTTATAAGAGTTCACATGCCTCAACTTCCATGAAAGTTGTTTTTTTTTATGCAATTAAGTTTCACACTAACTCCATGCCCAATGGTAGCTATTAACACACATCCTTCACCTGCAAGAAAATATCCAAAAGACATCTGAGAGTTAGCCATCTTATTTTTAAGCTTCATTATTGAATATCATACATTTTCTTGAGAGAGCGCTCTTTGGTTGGAAGGGCTAACTTCCAACTGTAAGTGGTTTGAAATAGTTACACTGAATTGACTGTTGAGCAGCCCAATCAAGCTCAGTTTTGTGATAATATTTTGGTATGTCTTCCGGTAGCCTGAAGGTACATTTTCTCGAAAATTTGTGCTCAAGAAAAAGTACTAAACTCTTGAAGGTAGTAGGAGCTCAGAAACATTCAAAGCTTCATTCTACATTGGTGACTGCACTGAGATTCTCATCTTAAAGGTGGCTTCTAAGAAGATTCATACAAGTATCAATCCAAATCCTAACCCACCTGAGATAGTTGATAATCCAGAAAAAAATTTTAGAGGTATTGGAAGCTCATCAAAATCAGATAATCCATATCATTCAAGAGTTTCATCTTTTCCCTCTAAGGTTGTTCAAAGTTTTGAAGAAAAAAAGTTTGATGAAAATATAGAAGAAGCAATTTTTAGGTCTAAATATGAGAATGAATTGACTGAAATTATATTAGATCTACAAAGACTAGGAATTTATACATCATCTCTTGTATCAAAATAAGAAAAATAAAGGTTTTAGGAGACTGTTACATCAAAATTGTCACTAGAACCAGAGTCATTTGAAAATTAAAAGAATTAGATCCTTTTGATTTCTTGTTAAGAAGAAGGTATGGTGTCCCTTTTCCTGAGTGGAGTTATTTTTCTTCTAAAATCCAAATTCCCACCTCAAAATCTCCTAGCATCTCATCCTCATTCACTATTCCCCCCCTAGTCAAAATATAATTCCATCCATTTCTTTTTCAGTTAGCATAGTCCCTATCATTATGGATGGAGTTCTTCCTCCTGCAGGTCCAGCTAGGTATGCACCTCTTGTCCTACCTACCATACTTCATGACCTTCCATAGGGGTATTCTACTAGAATTAAAACTTTTCGGAGTGAAGAAGATATTACTGCTGAGCAACATGTTGACTAGTTTAATGATTTCATTGATCAAGAAGAAGTGGATGATGATGATGTGAAAATTGCGGTTGTTTGCTTAGAGTTTTACATGTGAGGTAAAAAATGGTTTAATGATTTTTCCCCAAGGAGTTTACAAAATTGGGACCAATTAAAAGACAAATTTTGAAAAAGTGGGGTTGTAAAGTGAACCCTATTCAAGCATTGACTGAATATAATAGTTTGAAAAAAGCCACAGATGAATTAATTCAAGATTTATCTAAAAGATTCAATAAGGTTTACAATTCTGTACCTAATTGTATTAAAAATCCTCCAAGAGCTTCTCAATTACACTATGCTGAACCTTTTGACTATGATTTTTATACTTTATTAAGAGAGGGAGAATCTGCTTCCTTGGCCGATATGAAAAATTATGCTACGAAGGTTGAAGTAAATATGGCTGCAGCCAAGAGGTCTAAAATGGGAAAAAATAGATTAAAATAAGAAGAGAAACCTTCCTCATCTTCGGATGTGAAATTTGATACCATGATGAAGACTATGGAGAGGCTTATGGATAGGATTTCTCTTGGTGCTAATCCTCTACTTGCTACAAAACAAGAAACAAAGATTAGAAACCCTCAGTTTAGGAGGCATCAAAACTAGTAGAAATCAACCTGATCAACAGGTTATACCTCCTTTTCAACAAAATCTAGTGGATGAGGAAGAAACACAACCTAAATTTCAAGAAGACATCATTCATTGTTTGGATGAAGATGTGTCAGGAATGTTCCTAACCAAAGAAGAACATGATGAGTCTAGTCATGACATACGTGAATATGAAAATAAATCTAATTACTTGAAATGCTATCAGAATGCTATCTTTGATATGAAAAAACAATATAACTTGAGGAATAGGAATGTTACTATTATAGCTGTTGTGCATATCAGCCCCCCCTATTTAAATTTTGGCCACCAGTTTCCTTTGGGTTTGTTCAAAACATCTTTCGCGGCCAAAGGCCCTCCATGGTCGGTCTACCATTACTCTTTCCACCCGAAAATACACTGTGAAAAGGTTGAAATCCACGTTTATAAAACAAATCGGGCCTAGTCCACACAGCCGCATCACCTTTTGCTTGAATCCCCATATGACCTGAGTGGAAGAACCGCGCGCCTGACCAAGAAAGAGCTTGTCGCCTCATGCTTCCAGGCCAAATCATAGCCGTCCGATTCAATTGAAGATCTACGGCCCGTAATCAACGCAATAATGGTGGCCCCCGCGTCCGTATCCCACCGCAGAAAACCAGCGGTTAATTCTGCACCACCTCCACCGAGCCGATGGTTTTCAACCAAACGCCAGCGATTCCACAAATCGCGTGATGCATGTCCCTGAGTACGGCGTTCAAAACCACTTTTTCGCGCGTTAAAGGTTGTACAATGGCCGGGCATCGGAATTCACCCGCGCCATTGGATCTGTCGACCTCAATCCCATGGCGGATACCCTCCGAAGATACTCACCTGTTAACCTGTGTTCATTGTGTCCTGTGGCCCACCATTACACCGCTCCCATCGCCTTCGAGCCGTTGATCTGTCTTCAAAAATCTGACAGCCCAGAATCCAGTCTTCTCTGTCTGTTGACCCCGCAGCCACGTCATCCACCCACCTGTCCTTCGTACACCCATGTGTCGTATTCCCGTGTGTCCGTGGCGTTCTCCCCTGCCGAATATATATATGTGTGTTTATTAGTTTTCATTGTTTTATTCCGCCACCAAATTCAAACCATTTTACGTGGAAAACTTGCGTTCCCTCTGGTTATCAAAAGCTTCTATCGTATTTTCTCCACCACCCTGCGCGTTCTTGTCATCCAGCCATGTCCTCACCATCATTATCGTCGACACCTCCTCGTCCATCCCACTTCTACCTGGTTTTTCTAATGTGTTGGTGGATTTTTCAGGGTTTCAACCAACGGAAAGATGTTTTAATCCATAGTTTTGGCTGTAGCGATACAACATCTCGGAAGGCAATTCAAATGAAGCTGTCATTATGAAGAAGGGTCCTAAAAGCCACCATGATAAGACATCCATTGCAGGAGCTGGATTTAAAATCTTTCGAACTCTCCAAGGACAATTTAAAGAGGCCGGTTAGCGTATGGGGATATAAATGTTACTGCAAAGAACATCAGAAAAAAATTAAAGATTTCAACTACCTCATTGAAGATTATGAGCTCACATCTGGTGTTAAAAGACAAGGGTATCGGACCAGAGATTTTCTAGATCAAGCCGAGGGTACAATACATTAAAAATCATACCCTAAAAATTATATTTAAGCTGATTTTCTTCTCAGGAAAGTACAGAAGGTTCATGAAGATTTTCTCTTATGCCGTGTCTCCTAAGAGATCTTCTTCCCAGTTCATTTATTCTTGCAAGCAACCTCAAGGTTTCATTACAGCAGATTTTCCTCCTCCAGCCAAGTACATAGCATTTGTATATTTTATTATTTGTGTCTTGTTTATAAGGAGATCTTCATCCCCAAACATTTATTTCTAGAGGCAGATTATAAAGTACAGTCATTTATATTTAGTCATTCACAGAGTGGGCACGAATGTTTTCCGCCATTTTGTTCAAATTAAGTCATTAAATGTGCTCCATCTACCTCCTTCTCGAGAATTATCTATATTTTCTATAAAAACCCAGAAATAAGACATTAGAGGGGTTCCAGATTTCTATCAGCAAACTATGCAGTAAAAAGGCTTTTGTATACATTTTGTAACACTTCTGTATGAAGGTTCAGAGCCCGTAGGGTCTCAGTGAGGAGGAGTTATAACTGTAATGAGGATTCTGGTCTTTGGTATCTCACAGTATGTAATTTTCTCTTATGTGTTAATATAATATATCATTTCATGCTATTTATCTTCTTGTATCATGCTCTAGAATGCGAGTGGCTCACTAATCTTGAGTAAGGATTCATCCTAGTTGGTGCCCATACTGGGGTTAGTCAAGTTCTTTAAATAGGCCTAGTCATGATATACTGTTCCATGTTCATCTCATTCACATTTTCTGCTATATTAGTTACTTGAGGAGGGTGCTTTTAAAACACCATTGTCATGTATGGATTCTTAGTTGGATAAGCCCATATGTGATTTTGTTGTGTATCTGGGTATCAGTCTCATGTTCACTAATATCTTCTTCAGGCTTCTTCACTGCATCCACTTTCTGATATTCGATTTCTATGATATATTATTTGAACTGGCCCTCTTTACAGCAAGCTGTCTCTTAACTGTCTGATGCCTTTATATTGGGGTTTTGCAAGATGTTCCTACACTATTCTTATCTTTGTATCAGCTTCTGAGAGAGATTGGTCCCATTTAAACTAATTTCCTTGTTCAACAAGAGATAGTAAGAGGGCTTTTGGATTGACAACCCAAGCTATATGATGAGCTCCTTGCTATATTAAGATGTCCTAGGCACTGGTCTATGGCAACTCGAGACTGTCTCTAGGGGTGACAAAATTGTCCAAAAAATATTTATGGCGCCATTGCCGGGGATCGAATTTGAGAATATCAGTTTCCCTGGGCCTCGAAAAATTGTATTCACTCTCTAATTAGGTGAGCACAGAGAGTTGAAGAGTTGCGTACGTCTCACCTTGGCGACTCCACTGTTCTTCATTTGATAAATTTATTGGTAGTCCTGGATCCTCGTAAGCCACATTTGAGGTCAGACACATCTCAGTCGAAGACACCTTACGTGTCTGACCCAGAGAAGATCATTCATAAAAGAGTTTGGAAGGAGAGGAAATCAGCTCATGCTAAAAACCCTGAATATTCTGTTGAAGATTATCCGCCCTCTTCTTCTCAAGAGATCAGAACAAAAAATCCTGAGTTTTACTCAGAAACTCCACGTAGAGGAAGTGCCTGGATTGAAGAGGATTTCCATCCTACTCCCGAGGCTGAGGAAATTAAAGAAGTTACATAAGTAGCTGTTGTTAACCGTGAACTATTCCCAGCTACGCCTCAGGCTTCCATACAGTATATTCCAATTGTTATTCATACCCCACTTCCTCCTACTCCCCTTCCTTCATTCGTATCTCAGACTGTTACACAACCCCCACCTCCTCCAATGGCTAATGTTCCTGCTTTTCTATTGAATAAATATGCTCCACTGGATTTACCCCAAGTGCTAAATGATATGCCACAGGATTATTTGAAGATTCT
This sequence comes from Pinus albicaulis, assembly GCA_034641835.2. Lineage (NCBI taxonomy): Eukaryota > Viridiplantae > Streptophyta > Pinopsida > Pinales > Pinaceae > Pinus > Pinus albicaulis. The sequence goes on along the minus strand of JAXQQM020071178.1, from coordinate 56,361 downwards.
GCCAAGATTTAATGGTGAAAATGAAATTGATGCTCAGAAACATCTTGAGACTTTCTGCTCTTTTGCAGAAAAATTAAATGTTGAACTTTTGGATGTGGTCTTAAGATTATTTGTTCAATCTTTGGAAGGTGAAGCCAGAAAATGGTTCAAGACATTGGGAAATCGTTTTGTGACCACTTGGGATGAGATAGAGAATAATTTCCTCAGAAAGTGGGGAGAAAAGAAAGATTATGGTCAGTGTCTTACTGAATTTAATACTTTGAAGAAGAAGCAAAATGAAAGAGTGTCAGAGTTTTTTAAAAGATTCAACAAGTTATATTTGAGCCTACCTCCTGAAATGAAGCCCCATGAAACAGCTGCCAAGATAGTTTTTATAGCAGCCTTTGATTTTAACTTTGGATTCTCATTGAGAGAAAGCTCAGTCAGATGCTCTGGAGCTGGAAGCGAACTTTGCCTCCACTAGGAAACTGAAGGGAAAAATTGAACAAGATACTAGGAGGAGAGGCAAAGAAGAGGTTTCCACCTCTAATCAAGATAAGGATTCAGACAAAATGGATGAAATAAGCAAGATGATTAAGAAGATGGTCAAGCTTGAGTTGGAGGCTAAAAATGCAGCTTCCAAGAATTTCTATAATGCTCCAAACAGAGGATACAATCCCCAGTATAAAATACCACCATTGCAGATATTGTCGAGAGAAACAAAGGAACAACAAGACCAGGTACCACATACCTTGTACCTGGAAGGTCCAGTAGATGACTCCACTGAAGATGCCGCTTATGGATTAGAAGACTCAAATATTGCTTTTTCAAATAATGATGATATAGAATGCCCATTGCAAGACGAAGAAGAAGAAGCGGAGATTGACCATTATTGTAAGCAATTCTCTGATTTCATGCAAGCCCAGCTCAATGTAAAGTATGATCTCAAATCTTCAAGGAAGAGGACCCGAACTCAAGAACAAGAAGAGGAGCCACCTCAGAAAGAAGCACCTGCTCAGAAGGAATCAACAACAAAGAGAAACATAGAAAAAGGTAAGAGTCCTCTAAATGCTCCCTTGCAGCCTAATGATCAGATTCCTTCTTCTTCAAAAATAGTCAGTCCTCTTAATGCTGAGTCAGTGCCAAAGGAACTTAAATCTTCAGCTGAAAACAAAGAGTCAAAAGAAACAGTGATAGAAAATCCCCCACCTACTTTCAATCTGCAAAAAGAGCTTGAGAAAATTAAGATTCCTATCCCCCTGACCGAATTATTAAAACAACCCGTGTATCAGTCTCAAGTTACTTCCTTCATGCTTCCTCCTGAAGTGCCAATTGTGCCTGATAGTTTAAACCTTCAAGAAGAAAGACCCATGGTAGTCTTTGGCCCACATGTTGAGGAGACAGACCCTTCTACTCCTCCTTTTTATGTGTCTCTAGTTATTCATGACCTGCTGTTACACAATTGTATGTTAGATTCTGGGGCTTCCCATAATCTTATGCCTCTATCTGTCATGGAACAACTAGGACTGCAAATTACAAGACCATACAAAGACCTATATTCATTTGATTCTAAAAGGGTTAAATGCTTGGGAATGATTAAAGATTTAGTGGTCAATTTGGCCCAAATTCCAACAAAGAGTGTGGTCATGGACATTGTGGTTGCTGATATCCCAGCCCACTTTGGCATGTTTCTGTCAAGGTCCTGGGGTACAAAAATTGGTGGGTCAATCAAATTGGATTTGACATATGCTACGGTCCCAGTCTTTGGAGACCAGGAGAGGAGGTTATACAGGGAGACTAGATTTGTTAAAATGGTAACTAAGGCTGACTACTCAAAGAATTCCCCAGTTTATAACAAAGAGGGAGACTTCTCATGTTTGATGCTAGAAGAAAATCTAGATTATGCACGTGAGCCCATTTTTGGTCAAATCCAAACTGAGCAACCTAAAGAAGATTAGGAATCAGAAGTTTGGACTTTGCATTTTGATGGAGCAAATTCAAGAGAAGGCAATGGAGCTGGGGGGTTATTAATCTCTCCTACAGGAAAATGCGTGCCACTATCCTTTAAATTGGAATATGAAGCTACCAATAATGTAGCCGAATATGAAGCACTTTTATTGGGATTACAGACAGCCAGAAACATGGGCATTCAAAGTCTAAAAGTCATGGGAGATTCTGAGTTGGTGGTAAGGTAGATCAGAAATCAATGTCAAACCAAGCATCCTCGGTTGAGAGCTTACAGAAATGAAGTATGGGACATGGTGGAGAATTTCTTCTCAGCATTTAACATACAGTTCATGCCCCGGGAGCAAAACAAAATAGCAGATTCTCTTGCTGTAGTTGCCAGTACATTCCGTCCTCCTCAGAATCCACTTTTAAGATATGAAGTGGAGGTACGTTACAGGCCATCTATCCCAGATAATATTAAGCACTGGCAGGTATTTGAAGATGATGAACATATGAAGAGATTCATGGAGACAGTGGGAGAATTCTCCAATATGGAGATCGATGATAATGAGGAAGAAGAAGCTGAAAATATTGCAGAAAACATATGGGAGGAGAAAATAGCAGGTAATAAAGTGTTGCAGCTGAAAGGAAATTTTATACCTAGAGGGCTGGTGCCTTTGGAAAGATTATTTAACAAAGATGATATCCCATTGTAGCCAAACAAAGTGATAGAAGAAGATCAAGTAGAAGATTTAAATTTGGGTACTTATGCTGATCCCAAAATTGTAAAATTATCTAAAAGGGTCCCAGAAGAATATAAAGAAAAATATTTGAAGTTGTTTCAATCCTATAAAGATGTATTTGCTTGGTCCTATCAGGACCTAAAAACTTTTGATGTTAATATAATGCAGCATAAATTCCTTTAAGGGAAGATGCAAAGCCTTATAAGCAGAAGCTCAGACAGATAAATCCTCTGTTGCTTCCCTCTATTGAAAAGGAAATCAAGAAGCTACTGAAGGCCAAAATAATTGTGCCATTGAGATACTCAGAATGGGTAGCAAACCTTGTTCCCATTCAGAAGAAAAACGGAGAAATAAGGCTGTGTGTGGATTTCAGGAATTTAAATAGAACATCTCTAAAGGATAATTATCCATTGCCTAAGATGGACTACATCCTGCAGAAAGTGGTGGGAGCATCCAGAATGTCAATGATGGATGGTTTTTTTGGGTATAATCAGGTAGCTGTGTTTCTAGAAGATCAAAAGAAGACTGCTTTTACCACACCATGGGGAACATTTATGTATGCCAGGATGCCATTTGGATTAATTAATGCAGGAGCTAATTTTCAGAGGGAAATGTACATAGCCTTTGTTGGAGAGCAGGACAAGTTTTTGGTGGTATATCTTTATGATATCACAATGTTTTCAAAGAATGATGATGAGCATATTGAGCATTTAAGAAAAACTTTTGAAAAATGCAGAAGGTATGGCCTTTCCCTCAATCCTCAAAAATCTTTATTTGCATTAGATGAGGGAAAAATATTAGGGCACATTGTAACTAAAGATGGTGTGAAAATAGACCCTAAGAGAGTTGAAGTAATAAACAATATTCCTTTACCTAGGAATAAGAAGGAAGTACATGTGTTTTTAGGCTGAATTAATTTTCTGAGAAGGTTTATTCCTAACTATGCTGAGATAGTTAGGCATATAACTGATATGTTGAAAAAGGATAATGAAGTAAGATGGTCCCAAGAGTCTAGAGATGCATTCACCAGGATAAAAAAGGCATTTGCTGAAGCTCCCATGCTAGCTGGACCAGATTATGCAAAGCCATTTATGATATTTTCATTTACTTCGCTTCATACAATTGCTGGAGTATTGTTGCAGAGAAATGAAGATAGATATGAGCTACCTATAGCTTTCTTCAGTCAAGTGCTGCATGATGCTGAATTAAAATATAATATATTGGAGAAGCAGACATATGCCCTGGTAAAGTCCCTCAAAGCCTTTAGAACCTATGTTTTTCAATATCACATTACTGCATATGTTCCCACAACAGCTATCAAAGACATTCTTGTTCAGGGGGATAGCGAAGGAAAAAGGGGAAGATGGATTGCAAAAATATAGGAGTATGATCTAGACATAAGGCCTACCAAGCTGATTAAAGGACAGGGACTTGCTAAGATGTTATCTGAATCAAATCATCAAGCCTTGGGCATTAATTTATCCATGATAGCAAATGAATAATCTGAGAAAGGAGAAGAGCAGCAAGGACTAGAGATGGCCACTCAAAAGGTACACATGAAATACCTCACTAGTCCTTGGTATAAATAAATAGTTGAATATCTTTTAACACTTAGATGTCCCCCAAGTTGTGATAACATAAAATACAGAGCTGTAAGAATGAAATCCTAGAAATACATAATTTCTAATGGACAGCTATATTGGAGGGACCCTTCAGGTATATTACTATTATGCCTCACGGAAAATGAAGTGGAGAATGTAATGACTAAATTTCATGAGGGAATATGTGGAGGACATTACAGCTGGAGAGCTACAACTCATAAAATCCTAAAGGCTTGCTTTTACTGGCCAAAATTATTTACAGATGCTTTTTCTTGGGTCAGGGCGTGTGACAAGTGCCAAAGATTTGCAGAAAGGCAGAAACTAGCAGCTTTGCCCTTGATTCCTATCCATGTCAATGAACCTTTTCAAAAATGGGGATTAGATTTCATAGGGGAAATACATCCCCCATCAAGTGGCCAATATAAATGGATACTAACAGCCACAGATTATTTCACAAAATGGGTAGAAGCCATACCTACAAGAAACGCTAAAGATGCTGTGATAATCAAGTTTATGGAGGAAAATATCATGTCCAGGTTTGGCTGTCCTGCTAGGATTGTAGCTGATAATGCACAGGCTTTCAAGTCTGCCAAATTTGTAAATTTCTGCCAACAGTATAACATCATATTGACCCACTCCACAGCTTACTATCCACAGGGAAATGGCTTAGCAGAGTCTTCTAATAAAACCTTGGTGAGAGCCCTAAAGAAAACAATAAATGAGAATCAGAAGAATTGGGACTCCCAATTAAAATTTGCTTTATGGGCGAATAGGATAACCAGCAAGAGAGAAACAGGGAAATCTCCCTATGAGTTGGTGTATGGGCGAGCAGCTGTGTTTCACCATCTAGTCAGCAGTTCCAGACGAGCTGTAGAATCAGAATTGGTGGGATTGGAGAGCATATGGGATGAATCAGAGATTGATAGAATATCAGGAGAGAATGAAGAATGTATTTGATCGACATGCGAAAGACAAGAAATTTCAAATTGGAGACCTGGTTCTTAGATGGGACGTCCGAAGAGCATAAAAAGGCAAGCATGCTAAATTTGATCCGTTGTGGTTTGGCCTGTTCAAAATTGTGAATCAAGCAGGAAAAAATACTTTCATGTTGGAAAACCTATAGGGTGATCTTCTGGATGCCCCTATGAATGGCCAATTCCTCAAGCCTTACTTTCAATTCTGATCCAGGTTGGTAATGCCTGTTGTATTATATTGTATATAAGTTGTTTTAGCTTTTATTTTTATAAAGAAATGATGCTGGAAAATTATCAGAAGAAACACAGAGGAATAAAAAAATAGGATGTACATACAGAAATGTTCAGTGGTTTGCGTGTTCTCGACATGTCCAAGGATGAACACGTCATCCCCAGATGGAGCCGATGTTGTGCATATCAGCCCCCCCTATTTAAATTTTTGCCACCAGTTTCCTTTGGGTCTGTTCAAAACATGTTTCGCGGCAAAAGGCCCTCCATGTTCAGTCTACCATTACTCTTTCCGCCCGAAAATACACTGTGCAAAGGTTGAAATCCACGTTTATAAAACATATCGGGCCTAGCCCACACAGCCGCAACACCTTTTGCTTGAATCCCCATATGACCTGAGTGAAAGAACCGCGCGCCTGAACGAGAAAGAGCTTGTCGCCTCATGCTTCCGGGCCAAATCATAGCTGTCCGATCCAATTGCAGATCTACGGCCTGCAATCAAAGCAATAATGGTGGCCCCCGCGTCCGTATCCCACCGCAGAAAACTAGCGGTTAATTCCGCACCACCTCCACCGAGCCGATGGTTTTCAACCAAACGCCAGCGATTCCACAAATCGCGTGACGTGTGTCCCTGAGTACGGCGTTCAAAAACACTTTTTCGCGCGTTAAAGGTTGTACAATGGCCGGGCAGCAGAATTCACCCGCGCCGTTGGATCTGTCGACCTCAATCCAACGGCGGATACCCTCCGAAGATGCTCGCCCGTTAACCTGTGTCCGTTGTGTCCTGTGGCCCACCATTACGCCGCTCCCATCGCCTTCGAGTCATTGATCTGTCTTCCAAAATCTGACGGCCCAGAATCCAGTCTTCTCTGTCTGTTGACCCCGCAGCCACGTCATCCACCCACCTATCCTTCGTACACCCATGTGTCATATTACCGTGTGTCCGTGGCGTTCTCCCCTGCCAAATATATATATGTTTGTTTATTCATTTTCATTTTTTTATTCCGCCACCACGTTCAAACCATTTTACGTGGAAAACCTGCATTCCCTTTGGTTATCAAAAGCTTCCATCATATTTTCTCCACCACCCTGCGCGTTCTTGTCATCCAGCCATGTCCTCACCGTCATTATAGTCGACACCTCCTCATCCATCCCACTTCTACCTGGTTTTTCTAATGTGTTGGTGGATTTTGCAGGGTTTCAACCAACGGAAAGATATTTTAATCCATAGTTTTGGCTGTAGCGATACAGCATCTCGGAAGGCAATTCAAATGAAGCTGTCATTATGAAGAAGGGTCCTGAAAGCCACCATGATAAGAAATCCATTACAGGAGCTGGATTTAAAATATTTCGAACTCTCCAAGGAAAATTTAAAGAGGTCGGTTAGCGTATGGGGATATAAATGTTCCTGCAAAGAACATCATCAAAAAATTAAAGATTTCAACTACCTCATTGAATATTATGAGCTCATATCTGGTGTTAAAAGACAAGGGTATCGGACCAGAGATTTTCTAGATCAAGCCGAGGGTACAATACATTAAAAATCATACCCTAAAAATTATATTTCAACTGATTTTCTTCTCAGGAAAGTACAGAAGGTTCATGAAGATTTTCTCTTATGCTGTGTCTCCGAAGAGATCTTCTTCCCAGTTCATTTATTCTTGCAAGCAACCTCAAGGTTTCATTACAGCAGATTTTCCTCCTCCAGCCAAGTACATATCATTTGTATATTTTATTATTTGTGTCTTGTTTATAAGGAGATATTCATCCCCCAGCATTTATTTCTAGAGGCAGATTATAAAGTACAGTCATTTATATTTAGTCATTCATAGAGTGGGCGCGAATGTTTTCCGCCATTTTGTTCAAATTAAGTCATTAAATGTGCTCCATCTACCTCCTTCTCGAGAATTCTCTATCTTTTCTATAAAAACCCAGAAATAAGACATTAGAGGGGTTCCAGATTTCTATCAGCAAACTATGCAGTAAAAAGGCTTTTGTATACATTTTGTAACACTTCTGTATGAAGGTTCAGAGCCCGTAGGGTCTCAGTGAGGAGGAGTTATAACTGTAATGAGGATTCTGGTCTTTGGTATCTCACAATATGTAATTTTCTCTTATGTGTTAATATAATATCTCATTTCATGCTATTTATCTTCTTGTATCATGCTCTAGAATGCAAGTGGCTCACTAATCTTGAGTAAGGAGTCATCCTAGTTGGTGCCCATACTGGGGTTAGTCAAGCGCTTTAAATAGGCCTAGTCATGATATACTGTTCCATGTTCATCTCATTCACATTTTCTGCTATATTAGTTAATTGAGGAGGGTGCTTTTAAAATGCCATTGTCATGTATGGATTCTTAGTTGGATAAGCCCATATGTGATTCTGTTGTGTATCTGGGTATCAGTCTCATGTTCACTAATATCTTCTTCAGGCTTCTTCACTGCATCCACTTTCTGATATTCAATTTCTGTGATATATTATTTGAACTGGCCCTCTTTACAGTAAGTTGTCTCTTAACTATCTGATGCCTTTATATCGGGGTTTTGCAAGATGTTCCTACACTATTCTTATCTTCGTGTCAGCTTCTGAGAGAGATTGGTCCCATTTAAACTAATTTCCTTGTTCAACAAGAGATAGTAAGAGTGCTTTTGGATTGACAACCCAAGCTATATGATGAGCTCCTTGCTATATTAAGATGTCCTAGGCACTGGTCTATGGCAACTCTAGACTGTCTCTAGGGGTGACAAAATTGTCCACAACAATAGCCAATAAAGGCCAGCCAAAGAAAGATGCTCCAAATCCAGCTGAACAGAAGAAATATACACCACGCCATGGTAAAGAGATTGAAAAAACACCATCTGCTTTCAATCTAGAAAATGAGATTTCTAAGATCAAAATTGTTGTCCCTTTTGGTGATATCATTAAGGTCACTGGGTATAGGAGCCAAATTGTCAAGATGCTTAACACTAAGTCTGGACCTTCAAACATTCTAAATCTGCAAGAAGACCATCCTACCATTTTCTTAGGACCAAGAGTGGAAGATGAGAAAAATGAAGAAGTTCCACCTTTCTATGTGAGTCTCAATATCCATGACATGACCTTGCATAATGCCATGTTAGATTCAGGGGCCTCCCACAACTTAATGCCTAAGGTGATCATGGAAAGAATGGGTTTAGACATAAATAGACCTTACAAAAACTTGTTTTCCTTTGATTCCAAGAGATTTCAGTGCATTGGTCTCATTAAATATGTGGTTGTTGGTTTGGATCAAGTTCATGCTAAGACAATGTTAATGGATATAGTTGTAGCTGACATTCCTCCAAAATTTTGCATGCTTCTATCTAGATGTTGGGTTGCTAAAATTAAAGGAACTATGTAGATGGGCATGACTTATGCCACTATTCTAGTCTTTGATGAGCAGAGGAGGTTTTACAGAGAATCTAGGATGTCCTATATGGTTAGTAGCAAAGATAAACCAAAAACAATTTCCAATTTATGTAGTAAAGATTGAATTGGTATCTTCCATTTTGTTCAATGAGGTCACTAATGAAGCAGAAAATTAGAAAATTGAAAAGAATCAACAAATAGAAAATCAAAATATTAAGGAGGAAAATGAAGAAGTTTGGTGGAATTTGCACTTTGATGGGACTAATGGAAGAGAAGGAGTTGGTGCAGGTATGTGGATTACCAGCCCTAGTTATTAGAGTAAGTTTTACTCTTACAAATTGAACTTTGATTGTACAAACAACATGGTTGAATATGAGGCTTTGTTTTTGGGTCTAGAAGCTTTGAAAGTCTTAGGCACAAAGAAAAACTCAATTTGTGGTGATTCCAAACTAGTGATCAAGCAAGTATAAGGTTATTATCAAACTAAGGATGTCATAATGAGAGCTTATATAAATTTGATCCTTGATTTGCTTGAAAATTTCAAAGAACATAGTTTCACCATCAAAGCTAGAAACCAGAATTCTATAGCTGATTATTTAGCTGTTTCGGCCAGCTTGTTTATCATATCTACTCATTCCAACAAGATTTATGAAGTTGAGGTCAAACATATACCAGCTATCCCTGATAATATTATCAATTGGAAGGTTTTTGATAGCTATGAACAGGTCAAAAATTTCGTTGAGGCGAAAGATGAATTTGAAAACATTCAAGTAGATTAGTAGAACATGTTTGCTAAAACTAAAGCCAATCCGGAGGTCCTCCAACTAAATAATAATTTCATTCCCAAATGCTTAATACCCCTTGAGAATTTTTTTGATTAGAATGATGTGTTTAAGTATCCAAAGATGAAGGCTGATGATGAAGAGGCTGAAAGTTGTAACCTTGGCACCACATAAATTCCCAATATGATTAAGTTGTACAAATTTCTTTCTTCAGAGGTGAGAGAAAGGTATGCGGATATGATGAAAATGTATATTGATGTTTTTTCATGGAGTTATGAAGACTTAAAGAGGTATGATCCCAACATTATTCAACATACCTGTAGTGTCCCTTCTTTGTGAGATATCTTTGATGACACTTAGAGAGGGTGATTTTTATATAATGAAATGATATTATGCATGAAAGAATTATGTGCATACTTATATGATATAGACCTGGTTTGGGTCACCTGGTTGTTGTGCGCTTATGATAATATCTATGTTTGTGTGTATACGAACTGATTTTGGTTAAGAGCATATTAGTGATGTTTTCTCTTTTGGTATCCTATTTTGGAAATAGGTGTATAACAGGGATGGTGATCCAGGATTGAGACATAGATCCATGGATGATTATGGTTATGTGGAGCATATGGTTAATTATGATTTATGGATGATACTTCATTTGTATGATTATATTTGTGTAATCTCGTACTAAGCATGATGTGGTAGGGGACTTGGTCATTGCCAACAAGGATGCTCAAGTTATAAATGACTGCGGAAGTCATTTCTCCAAAACCAAAATGACTGCAAAATTCATGCACAATATTTGGTAAAATGTGAATAAGTTAATTATGAAATTCGTTTGATTCCTTTGATCTATGAGATTGTGATGTGTGCAGGTCTAGGAAGAAGACCTTACCAATGAACCATCATATGGGTATGAGCACACAATCAGTACGTTAAGGTGAAGTGAAAAGTTTTAACATAGAATAGATGAGAAGACATGGAAATTAGGGCGCAGAGTCCTAAATCCATGAAATATAAAGATGTGGAGTCTTGGATCTATAATGAATGTTTAGGGCGTGGAGTCCTGAATATTTAAAAATATCAAGGTGTGGAATCTTATATATTTAGAGTAGATCAGGGCACAAAGTCCTCAATCTACTAAGGCACAGAGATGCATGCAATAGGGGTGTGGAATCCCTATTCTTCGGAAGAAAAATACCACTCATGGGCAGCTCAGGGATGAATTTCCTTAATAAAATCTCATTCCTAACAATTTTGGAGTGAATTTCTAAAAATATAAAGTCATGTATACCATTTCGAGTATGAATTTCCAAAAATAGTATATCACCTCCAATCAATGGGTAATCATGTATAATTGAAGGAAAATCACTTAAATTATGATTAATCAATCGCAATAGTTCAATCTCAACATAATCCTCAATATTATTAATATTATTATTATGTTTTATGAGACTATGATATTATTATTAAAAGGGAATTATATCTCCTCAATCACTTCACACCTCTCTCCTTGATGATTCTCATGGCTCTATGTAAATCTCTCTCTCTCTTTTAATAATACATTACACTATTTTAGGCACTCATCAAATAATTTCATATTCCTCTTACACTCATTAAAGACATATAATAAAATATTCCTCTTACACTCTCTTTAATGCATATGTTACACTCTCCTTAACTAAGGCATGCATACCTATCCTTAATGGCATGAGTTACACTCATCTAAATGGAATACAAGGCATGCATTTTACTCTTATTTTATGACAATAATTTGTTGCTCCTCCTATATATGTGCCTCATGTGTTATCACTTGAGGGAAGTGCATGGTGATACCAAGAGTTGGAGAGATTTGAAAAAAATTATGAGAGGGAGAGACTTGGAGAATAGCCAATTTATTTTGAAATGAATTTAAAATTCCTAAAATAAATTACTAAGTAGCCATACATGGTGGAGCTGACCATGAGTGGTATTGGGAGGAATTGATATCTTCCTAAACTTGCCATGGATATCTCTCTACTGCTATATTTTGGTACTGTTAGTGAGATTTTACAGCTTGGGGGTTCCAGGGGGAGGAGTTCTCCCTGGATATGGTTGGGTGGAAAACCGGATGGTTCAAATGAGTTGGTTAAGGGATCAAAGGTGGGTCATATTCTCAACGATTGACGGTTGAATATCTCTTCAGGTATAATTTCCATTGTCCTATAATTATAGTATAGCTTTAGCATAAAATAAAAATTAGAAATTTAAATTGTTGTAAGCATCTAATTTTGGTTTAAGCTGATGTTATCTAGAATATTATTGATTAGTTAAAAATGAAGACTAGATAAGTCTATATGAATGGATGTTTAGATCCCAATATTGGAGTTATTATTGGTGTAGTTTATGGTAATAATATTGGTATTGTAGCATTTGAGAAAGGAAAGCCAAATATTGTTGATGGTAATTGCAATAAATAAATTCCAAAGGACTTGGGTAAGTGTTTCACGATTTATGGTCTTGTTTCAAGTAATTAGATGCATGTTTTAGAAAGGGTTTCAGGATATTTTGCAAAGTGTTTGTCAAAATCCCCGAATCGGAAACGCTATTATTTTTTTATCATTATGCATGGATAAGTGCTAACTTGCATCTTACACAAAAATTAAGAAAATGGACATGTACCCAAAATATACCTGGAGGAATTACAGAATCAACCCTTAAAAGAAATGCAAAAATAATGACAACTAAAATATGATTTGGAAGATCAAATGCTTAAGGTAAGTTTGAGGTAAATTTAACTTATGGATTATGTTTCATAATCTTATCAATAATTCAATGTTTTGTTATTCAAGTTTTTGTAATAGTACTATTAGAATTTTGACAGATAGCCTTAATGGCTATAGCATTCAGGGCTGCCATGTGTTTGTCAAATTGTAGCAGTGGGTGTAATAAGCTTGTCAAATAATGTCAAGTGAATTAGCTTGTGGGTTGTAAAATGTTTCAAGAACTCATATGGTGGATTTATAAATGTGTGAATTCAATGAGAATAACTTAGTAGCATAAATCTACGTTGTTTTTCCTCATGTAGAGATGTAGTTGAAAGTTTTCATTCCATGTGTTTGACAAAAGTGCAAATGAAACATTAAGAATATAATTTTTTTATTGTTTTAAGAATCGCATTCCTGGGCGTTTTTAATGTGATTTAGCCCAAAATCAGGGGGTATCCATGCCATTTGGCTCTGTAACCCTTGATTTGATTCCAAAAAGGTACTTTTTAGAACCCAAATCATAAATCTGGGTGGTTTTGCAGATTGCTGTTGTGAGTCATGTGCGCTTGTTTTTGAGTCTTTGATGAAAGACTAAGATTATTTAGTCCCTACTTTTAAGATTCCAACATTTAAAGTTTCAATTTCTGAATTATGAGATAAATATGTTGAAGAAGAATCTTAAATTCATTGTTTCCAAGTTTTTGATAAAATGCCTCAATGGCTTTTGATTGCATGCTTGCAAAGTGTTTTTCATAAGACCTCAATCATTGTAGATTCATGTTTGAAAAATGTTTGTCAAAAGTGATGAATGGTTTTTTTAGTTTTTGTGCATATAAATTGTTAGTGTAAAAGTCTTAGTTACTATAGCTTTTATGTACTAGAAATTATAAATAGACTATTTAATGGGTGTAGCTTCCTATGTCTACAAGTTTTTGGTATGAATGTGAAAATGAATTTAATAATTTGTTGAAGTGTGAATAGAGAATATGATAGTTGTTACTTTTATTATCTAAAGCTTTAAAAAAAAAAAAGAGTATTAGTGATTAATGTGTCCTTTACTTCTCTATATTATTGATGTTTGGTAAGGTGGGACCTTACAATACCATACCAATCAAATAAAATGAAAAGCCTTTTAAACAGAAATTAAGGAGAATCAATCCTTTGCTCAGGCCACTGATTGAAAAAGAAATTAAGAAGTTTTTTGATGCAAATATCATTGTTCCATTGATATTTTCTAAGTGGCTTGCTAATTTACTACCCATGATAAAAAAAATGGCGAGATTAGGATATGCATTGATTTTAGAAATTTGAATAAAGCATCTCTTAAAGACAATTATCATCTTCCAAAGATGTATCAAATTATGAAAAACATTGTTGGATCCCAAAGGATGTCTATGATTTATGGTTTCGCAGGCTATAATAAAATATTAGTGCATTTGGATGATCAAGAGAAAACAACCTTCACTATGCCATGGGGGACATTTAGGTATGCCAAAATGCCTTTTGGTCTCATGAATGCATGGGAAACTTTCCAAAGGGCGATGGAAATTTCATTTTCTGAAGAAAAGGACAAGTCCATGGTGGTTTAATTGGATAATATCACTGTGTTTTCAAAGAGGGAGGAAGAGCACCTCAAGCACTTGGAGAAAATTTTGCAAAAATGCATAAAATTTGGTATTTCTCTCAATCCTAATAAAAGTGTTTTTTCTTTGACTATTGGAAAGTTATTGGGACACATTATATCAAAGGAAGGAATGAGGATTGATCCAATTAGGGTCAATAGCATACAAAAGATATTATTTCCAAGAAAAAGAAAAGAGATTCAATCCTTCCAGGTAAGGTCAATTTTGTTAGGAGGTTCATTCCTAATTTTGCAGAAATTGTCAAGCATATTAATAATATGCTTAGAAAGGATTCTAATATTAAATGGAAAGTAGAGGCAAAAAGATATTTTGAAGAGATCAAGAAGGCCCTTACCCAAGCCCTGGTGCTCATAAGTCTTGATTTTTCTAAGGATTTTCTAGTTTTTACATTCGCCTCTGAACATACAATTGTCAGAGTGCTATTGTAGAAAAGGCAGCAAGGTAATGAAAAACCAATTCATTTCTTTAGTATAACACTTGCAAACTCTGAACTGAAGTACAATATTATGGAGAAACAAGCATATTATTTAGTGAAGGCGCTTAAAGATTTCAAAATTCATATTCTTCATTCTCACATTGTGGCTTTTGTGTTTAATGTGGTGGTGAAAGAAATACTGACTCAAGATGATCCTGATGGAAAAAGACGTAAGTGTATTACCACTTTGTTGCAATATTATATGGAGATTAAGCTTACTAAGTTGGTAAAGGGCCAAGGGCTAGAAAAAATAATGGCACAATCAAATTTTGATTGCCTAGATATGAATTACATTGTAGAGTTTTCAGAAATGGTTTAAGGAGAGGAATTGATCCCTGTAGAGGAAAAATTCACTAGGTCTAAGTGGTATAGGGATGTAATTTTTGTTTTGCAACATCACAAAGATCCTCCTCAATTAACCAAGTCCAAAGACGTGTTTATAAAGATGAAGTCTTTAAGGTATTGTATTTTGAACAAGAATTTATATTGGAGGGATACTGATGGGATTCTCTTAAACTACTTGTTGGAAGAAGAGGTTGAGAAGGTAATTGATGAATTTCATAAGGGGGATTGTGGAGGACACCATTATTGTAAGGCTTCATAAATTAATATACTCAGAGTAGGATATTATTTTCCTTCTATGTTTGAAGACATCTACAAAAAGATTGTTGGTTGTCATGAACACTAAATTTTTGATGGGAAAAATAAGCTGATACCTTTACCTCTGAAACCAATATATGTTGAAGCTCCTTTCCAACAATGGGGATTAGGTTTCATTGGCAAGATACACCCTGTATCCTCAGGCCAACATTTCTGGATTTTGACAACCACTTATTACTTCACCAAGTGGATTGAAGCGATCCCTACAAGGAAAACTACAAACTTGGTCATCATCCAAATTATGGAAAAAATTATCTTGTCAAGGTTTGGCTGTCCCATGAAGATTATTACTGACAATGCTAAAGATTTCAAGTGTTAAAAATTGATTAGTTTTTGTCATCAATATGATATCTCTCTTGGTCATTCCATAGCATATTACGCTCAAGGTAATGGATTAGCTGAATCATCAAATAAAAGTATAGTCAGGATCATTAAGAAGGTTTTGAAAGAAAAAAAAAGGTCATGGAATTTGAAGTTGAAATTTTTTTTATGGGGGAACATAATTTGTAATAAGAGGTTTATAGGTACATCTCCGTATGAGCTGGTATGTGGAACCGAAGAAATTTTCCTAACTTCTCTTGGAGTTCCAAAAATGAAGTTGCTGCAGGGGTTGAAAGAAGAACCAAATTCCATCCAAAGGAGGATAAATCAACTCATTTCTCTGCAGTAAAAAAGAGAGGAAGTGTACACTAATCATCAGTAGTCACAAAATAGAGTCAAAAATACCTTGGATAGGAAGACAAAAGAGGAAAAATTTAAAATTCAAGATGTAGTTCTGAAATGGGAAGCCAGAATTGAAGATAAAGTGAAACATGGAAAGTTTGATAATATCTGGAAGGTACCTTTTATGATAGCAACATATCATAGGAACAACACATTCTTACTCCAAGAAATGAATGAGAAGTTGTGTGGAGGAGGACCTTTCGATGACAGGTTTCTAAAGCACTACTTTTCTTAATTCATCTTGTTGAAATACACATCACTATACATATTCCACTGTCTGTTATGTTATTTGCAAATAAAGGTGATTTTATCATCGAGTTTGAGCCAGAGGAGAAGACCATAAGAGCTTGAAGAGGATTTCATCAAATTCAAAAATTTTTAGTTTTTTTTCAAGTAAGGCACTAGAGCTATTAGTTCTTTGTTGCACCACAGGGGCGCATCATCCACAGTGGAGCCACTGTTATCCTTAATAACAATTAGGTTGGTTTAGGAGTGTATTTTGCATCAGGTTAGGTTGTTATGGACAAATAAAGTCATGAAATTGATTAAATTTCATGTTTTGTATATAATCTTAAAAGGTCTAAGTGGTCATTGGTCATGTGAACAAGGTCTTGTTAAAGTAAAATTTGAAAAGTTTGAATGCATGGGTTAACAGTGTTACTTTTTGACACTTGGAACTTTTTTCCTGAGTCCGCAACATCCTCTGTGTAAAACAACATGTTTTCTCTACGAAATCACCTGACAGTTCTGTAGAGAATCTATCATCCCAATATAATCTTAAAAGGTCTAAGTGGTAATTGGTCATGTGAACAAGGTCTTGTTAAAGTAAAATTTAAAAAAATTTAATGCATGGGTTAACAACGTTACTTTTTGACACTTGGAACTTTTTTCCTAAGTCCGCAACGTCCTCTGTGTAAAACAACCTGTTTTCTCTACAAAATCACCTGAAAGTTCTATTAGGTCCCTATATTACTAGTATAGTCCCTTATTTTTATTAGTGTAACCCCCTTATTGATATTATTGTACCCTTGTAACCCCCATTTTGTTATTATTGTGCCCTTAAATTATTATTGTTAGGTCGGCTAGAATTACATTATGGCCACATGGACTCCTATATATAGAAAGCAGGTTTTGTAAATTGTATCATCAAAGAATTGTTCATTTATGTAATGTATTAGAGGTGTCCCCCTCGAAGGGGCTTATTTCTAAGGTGTTGATATCTATTTTCTTCTATTTTTGGAGCTAGTTACACAACATTTGGTATCAGAGCTTTGGATTCTAGGGTTTCGCTACTCCAAAAAGGTCATCATGGAATTTTCGCTATAACGTTTTTTATACGAAGCTTTAGAAGCTGAAATTTTTAGGGTGTTAAGCTGAAATCTTGAGGAACATCGTCAAAAAATTTCAGAGCTTGGTTTGCAATATTTTCGGAGATATGATCTGTGGAAGTTAGGTCTTTTTTCAGGATCCTAAATATGTCATAGTGGCATTTGCGCTATAAATTTTTTTCTACGAAGGTTCAGAATCTAAAAGTTTTAGGGCGTGAAGTCGAAATCTTGAGGAAACTCATAAAAAAATTTCAGATCTTGGTTCGCAATATTTTCAGAGATATGATCTGTGGAATGTAGTGCTTTTTCAAGCTCCAGAATTTCATCTAAAAGAGGTGATCGTGGGAAAATATTTATAACTCTCCCTTTGAGCATCGGATTGGAGTGCCATAAAAAGTGGTAGAAAGTAAACAGATTCAAGTTTCGTGGCTATCAATTTCAAAGCTGAAGGACGAAAAATTGACACGTGGAAAGTCGTACAACTTCCCTCTACTGAACTAGTCCATAATTAGGTTATTGTGGGAGATTGGACACAAATTCGTCTTGGAGAATCCAAATCAGGTCAGACTTGTGGCATTCGAAATATAATTCATAGGGCTATGTTGGTACTAAAATTCAAATATTGAAGTGCTGCAATCACAGAGATAATCCAATTTCAACATCGAGCTCTTCAAAAGCAAGAAAAAGGTGTGTATTGTTTTCCAAATTGCATAAGTCTTGTTTGAAGAATCAATTTGAATTGATTCCAAGGGCATATTGTAGAATAGATATCAGTATTGGGTTCTAAAATATGCCCCGTAAAAATAATTAAACACCCATTAAGCCTTCAGAAAGCTCTACTATGACTCATGAAGATGAAGAATTGCAACATGATCTATCAAAATTACAAGAGCAAGTGCAACAAATTTCACTCTCGTAAAGAGCAACAAAAAATGAAATGGAAGTTTTGAAGAAAGGCATGGAAGCGAAGATGGATGGTTTGAAGAAAGGCATGGAAGCTAAGATGGATGGCATGGAAGCTGGCATGGAAGCTAAGATGGATGACATGAAAGACAACATGGAAAATAACATGGAAAACATGAAGAATGATCTAAAAGAATACATCGAAGGTTTGACAAAGTTGATACAAGAAATGTTTCCTAATGGTGAAAAGATAGCAGAAGAACCTCATGATGAGAGAAAAATAAATGTTAATCGTGATTTCATAAAATCTAATGTTGGTGGGAAGAACCACCATATTCCAAAAATGGATATGAGGAAGTTTGATGGAAAGGATCCTGTAACATGGATACTACAGATGGAGCAATATTTTGATCTCCATAACGTGCAAAACACACAAAAAGGTACGCATTGCAACTTTACATTTAGAACAAAATACATTTGTATGGTATCGATGGCTTTGCTCCCATAAAAAAATTGTCACTTGGTCAATTTTTATGGAGGAAATGATAGCACATTATGAGGATACAAAGAGCAATACCTTCTTTAGCCAATTGATAAATCTCAAACAAAAGGGTTTAATGGGGGAGCACATTGAGGACTTCCAAAAATTGAATATAAGGGTAACTGATATTCCAAAGGAACACAGGATTGATCTCTTCATAGGTACTTTAAAGGATAACATCCAACATGAAGTTCGTGTTTTGGAACCTGATTCATTGGAGAAGGCATTCAGGTTGGCAAGAAAAGTTGAATGTAAAATTATGGCGACAAGGAAGCCTACCACTCAATTCTATAAAGAAGGAAGTGTTGCTACGCCTAGATTTCCACAACCTACAAGGTTGACACCACAACAATTGGAAGAAAAAAGAGCAAAAGGGCTTTGCTACGGTTGTGATAGAAAATACACTAAAGGTCATAAGTGTGCTGAGAAGAAATTATTTTACATAGATTGTGAAGAGGAAGAAGAAAATGAACAAGAAGAGGATATACACCAGGAACCAGCCCCAGAAGAGGAAGAAATGAATCCAACCATATCGTGTAATGCACTGGCATGAATTACCACTCCTCAAACTCTCAAGATAAAAGGACAAATCAAGAAGAGAAAGGTAATAGTGTTGATTGATTCAGGTAGCACCCATAATTTTATTCATTGTAAGGTAGCCAGGGAATTAAATTGTTTCCTATACCCAGCACCAGAATGTCAAGTGATGGTTGCAAATGGAGGAACTATAAATTGCTCTGGAAAATGCCATAATATCAAGCTAACCATGGGGAATATGTATTGACTAGTCCAATGCTTTCCATTCCTATGGGAGGTGCTGATGTTGTACTAGGAGTACAATGGTTACAATCTTTGGGGACGGTAGCTTTTAATTTTTCAAGAACTTTTCTTGAAATTTTTTTCAGAAGGAAAGGAAGTCGAATTACGGGGTATTGAAGGGAAGCCGGGAAGGATAATAAGCTCTAATGTCATGACAAAGCTTATAAAGAAAGAACAACGAGGCGTAATTGCACAATTATGCTCACTAGAAGTTCCGACATCAAAATCATCTATTTCTGCAGATCTCCAACAAGTCTTGGACAATCATTCCAAGGTGTTTGAAACTCCCAAAGGACTCCCACCTATTCGTGATCATGATCATGCTATTCATTTGATTCCGGGAAGTGTTCCTCCAAACATCGGCCTTATATATATCCTTACTTCCAAAAGAGCGAAATTGAACGTATGATTGCAGAAATGTTAGAGGCGGGTATAATTCAACCTAGTCAAAGTTCTTTCTCTGCTCCTGTAGTATTGGTACACAAGAAGGATGGATCATGGCGCATGTGTCCGGATTATAGGGAGCTCAATAAGCTCACCATTAAAGATAAATTTCCCATTCTGTGATTGATGAATTATTGGATGAATTACATGGAGCAATTTATTTTACCAAGTTGGATCTTCGTTCAGGATATCATCAAATTAGAATGAAGACTGAAGATATTCCAAAAACAGCATTTTGAACTCATGAGGGTCATTATGAATTTTTTGGTCATGCCTTTTGGCCTTACCAATGCACCTTCTACATTTCAAGGGTTGATGAATTCCATTTTCAAACCCTTCCTTAGAAAATTTGTGCTAGTATTTTTTGATGATATACTAATCTATAGTAGGTCTTGGAAGGATCATGTTGAACATGTTGACAGGGTGCTCAAACTATTGCAGAAGAAACAATTATATGAAAAAACATCCAAATGTTTCTTTGGAGTACAAATATCTGGGTCATATTGTATCTCACGAGGGTTTTAAAGTAGACCCTAACAAAATTAAAGCCATTAAGGAATGGAAAGTCCCCACAACCATAAAGCAGTTGCGAGGATTTCTCGGGTTAACATGGTATTATCGCAAGTTTTTTAAGAATTATGGGAGAATAGCAGCACCTCTAACAACATTATTGAAGAAAGATGCATTTTCATGGACTCCTGAGGCAACTAAGGCCTTTGAACATCTTAAAGAGGCAATGTGCCTAGTACCGGTCTTAGCTACGCCAGACTTCACAAAAACCTTTATTGTGGAATGTGATGCCTCAGGAAATGGAATTGGTGCTGTTTTAATGCAGGAAGGAAGACCCATTGCTTTTGAAAGTTGTCCAATCAAAGGAAAGTATTTACAGAAACCTGTTTATGAGAAGGAAATGTTAGCAATACTGCATGCACTAAAGAAATGGAGAACTTACCTAATGGGAAGACACTTCA
The DNA here is from genome assembly GCA_034641835.2 of Pinus albicaulis. Lineage (NCBI taxonomy): Eukaryota > Viridiplantae > Streptophyta > Pinopsida > Pinales > Pinaceae > Pinus > Pinus albicaulis. The sequence goes on along the minus strand of JAXQQM020071178.1, from coordinate 35,465 downwards.
AGGTAAAAACTGATCATGATAGTCTTAAACACTTTTTGGAACAAGGACTATCTTCATAAGAGCAACAAAAATGGGTCAAAAAGATGTTGGGTTATGACTTCGAAATAATCTACAAAAAAGGAAAGCTTAATGTTGTTGCAGATGCACTCTCAAGAAAGAATGAAGAGGTGGAAGCATTGCTTTGTGCCATTTCTATTATCCAGCCAGATTGGATAACTGAAGCAAGAGATGAATGGAAGAAGGACAAAGATGTATGGATACTCATTCAAAAGTTGCAGCAAGATCCTAGTACATCTGATACATTTAGTTGGAAAAGTGATTCCTTATGGTACAAAGATCGCTTATATCTTTGTAAGAATTCCCAACTAAAACAAAAGATTCTTCTGGAATTGCACACTTCTCCTTTAGGAGGACACTCAGGATTTTTAAAAACTTACCACAGGGTGAAGAAGAATTTTTTTGGGATGGCCTTAAATCTGATATTCAAAAGTTTGTGGCGGAATGTTTGGTTTGCCAGCAGAATAAAGTGGAGACAATTAAGACCCCGAGACTTCTACAACCTTTATCCATTCCAAGTCAACGTTGGGAGGAGATTTCAATGGATTTTATCAGAGGTTTACCGAAGTCCGAAGGCAAGAATGTCATCATGGTGGTAGTTGATAGACTTACCAAGTATGCACACTTTTGTGCATTATCTCATCCATTTAAAGCAAGTACAGTTGCTACTACATTTGTGGACAGAATTCAAAAGCTACATGGAAGCCCAAGGGTTATTGTGAGCGATAGAGATCCCATTTTTACTGGAAATTTTTGGACGGAGTTATTTTCTTGTTTGGGTACTCAATTAGCTCATAGCTCATCTTATCATCCTCAATCGATGGTCAAACTGAGATAGTAAATAAATGTTTGGAAGGATATCTTCGTTGTTTTGTATCTGATAAACAAACACAATGGGTCAAGTGGTTACCTCTCGCTGAATGGTGGTATAACACTTCCCTCCATACTGCAGCAAAAATGACCCCATTTATGGCACTTTATGGATATCATCCACCATCCATCACATCATCTTTAAGGGAAAATTCGAAGGTTCAAGCATTGGAAGATCACATCGAGCATCAGCAAGAAGTTCTCCAACTCTTAAAGGATAACCTGAATTTGGCACAAAATCGAATGAAACAACAGGCAGATCAACATCGTAGCGAGAGAAGTTTTGATGTAGGAGATTGGGTGTTTTTACGGCTACAACCATACAAACAAATGTCCCTCAAGCAAGCAAAGAAGGATAATAAATTATCGCCAAAGTACTATGGTCCTTACAAGGTGTTGCCAAAGATTGGTACTATGGCATACAAATTGGAGCTTCCTGCTTCTTCGCGAGTACATCCAGTTTTCCATGTTTCATGCTTAAAGAAGGTTATAGGAGAAAATCTTCCAGTTCAAACAATATTGCCAGAACTTGATGAGGAAGGAAAAATCATATTGGAACTTGAAGCGGTCACGGAAACAAGAACTCGATAGCTACGGAATCGATCAATTTCAGAGTATCTCATCAAGTGGAAGAACTTACCCACTGAAGATTCTACATGGGAGGATGAGAAGTTTATACAGAAGCACCCAGAGCTAATCAAGCGTTGAGGACAACACTTTTTTGAAGGAGAGGGGCATGTTCGGTCCCTAATTACTAGTATAGTCCCTTATTGTTATTAGTGTAACCCCCTTATTGTTATTATTGTACCCTTGTAACCCCCATTTTGTTATTATTGTGCCCTTGAATTATTATTGTTAGGTCGGCTAGAATTACATTATGGCCACATGGACTCCTATATATAGAAAGGAGGTTTTGTAAATTGTATCATCAAAGAATTGTTCATTTATGTAAGGTATTGGAGGTTGCCCCCTCGAAGTGGCTTATTTCTAAGGCGTTGATATCTCTTTTCTTCTATTTTTGGAGCTGGTTACACAACAGTCTTGTTAAAGTAAAATTTAAAAAATTTGAATGCATGGGTTAATAGTGTTACTTTTTTACACTTGGAACTTTTTTCCTGAGTCTGCAACGTCCTCTATGTAAAACAACATGTTTTCTCTACGAAATCACCTGACATTTCTGTAGAGAATTTATCATCCCACTAACTGAAATCGCTATAAAATCAGGTTTTTCTGCTAACGGTGAGGGGATCGGTATGATTTCATCATTTTAGTGGTCATAGGTCAGTTTTTCATCATGCTAGATAACTGTTATGATTCATCATTCACCATATTACATGCTTGGTAATCATCACACATCCATCATTATGTTTGTTGTCCCACTTTTATTTCCTAATTTAGCCGCACCTCATTCAAAAAGCAGTACTTACCTTTCATCCTCGTAAGATTCTTGATCTTGTTCCAGTAGTCTTAACTTTAGTTTTAGGTCTAGTTTTTGTCTTAGGTTAGCTCCCACCTCTATCAAACAAGCAGCTTGTTGTCTTAGATAGTTTTTGCAGGTGTCAAGAATTGAAGCAGGACAATGCTGTATTGGAGGGCATGGCTTCACATAAAAACACTAACAAAGGAGTCTCTATTGTCAGATATGAGCACATGGACCTGAAGTTGGTTATGGGAGACCCAAACTTTACACAGGATTTCACAAATGTTGGTTGTATGAGATTTTTCCAAAAAATGTAGGGGTACCATGCACAAGTGTCTAAGGATTTTGCTGTCAACTTTGTTGGCATAGCTTTAAAGGTGGGAATATTAATTTTCAATGTTTCTCCTGATACCATTGCACAAGAAACAAAAAATTCGAGGTCTGGAGAAGAATGGTTTAGGGCAACCAAATTCAAGCTTCAGAATTGTGATGAATTTTTGAAGCAAGAACATATAGGAGTTGACATGACCTCAGGCATTCCCAGGAGCTGCCTCAAGGAAAAATACTCAAATTTGTTGATGGTAATCCAATAATATTTTACCTGTGAAGGTAGATTTCACATGATATACCAATATCATTTCAGACTCTTACTCCATTTCATAGGTAAATAACTTCTTGACCTTCCATTATTTCTGTTTAGAAGTTTATGCAAGATGTCTAACAAAGTACAACCCAAACCTGAGAGCAGTGACACAGCCATATTTCATCATGGCTTAATAAAGTTGTTAGTTATGGAAGAATTGAAGAAATTGAATAGGGATTGGGCTACCTTAATATTTTTAAGTGGCTATGATGTAGATGTTCTTACTCCAAGAAAGACACCCAAGTCAAAGAAAAACACTCCCAAGAAGGATAAAGAGAGAATAGCTCAAGCATAGGTTGAACCTGAGGTAGAATTACAGCCTACAGTAGAGCCAATGGAGGTAAAGATTGAACAGTTGCAGGAGACAGTGGCACCTCAACAAACTCCTACTAGCAGCAAGCTCAAGATTGATACAAGGGCTCATAGGAGAATCACCAGGAGTAAAACAGAGTGGAAAGGTAAACTTGAAGACATTTTACAGGTCATCAATTTTGAAGAAACCCCTATTGTAACGCCTGTAGAGGCTAAAGGAACAAAAATGAAGAAGAAGGGTCTTACAATAAAGAAACTTGATTTTTCTTGTGAGGATTCATTAGGGGAAGTTTGAGGTATAAAATGGGCCTCCTAAGAAAAATTTACAACCAAAATAAACTTTATAAGAACCAAAAGGATTCAAGATGATGATGTCAACCATGGGGGATGATTCACCATTTTTGAAGTAAAAGGGTAAAAAGATTAAAAAATAATAAAATAATAAAACTACTTTTTCAACTCGTATTTTCAACTTATCTACCAAAATTTTTACTCAGATTTCGAGCTGGAGTACTTGTTGGATGCAAAAAAGGAGTACCCATGTTGCATACTTTCAATGGACCCTGCTACGTGAAAAATGAAAAATACATGAAAAACATGATTGCAATCATGTTTTTCATGTATTTCTCATTTTTTGTGTAGCAAGGTCCATTGAAAGTATTCAACAAGTGTAATCATTGGATGAAGAATTAAATTTTGCATCCAATGAGTACTCCCACTCGAAATTTGAGTAAAAAATTTGGGAGATAAGTTGAAAATACGAGTTGAAAAAGTAGTTTTTTTTTCCCTCTAAAATTTGATGATGTCATCAAATCTGATCTTATTATTTCCACTATTATTTTATAATTTCCTTAGGAGGCCTAATTTAGACCTCAAACTCCCCCTAATACAGGTTTTGTCTTAAGTCTAGGAAACCTTTCACTAGGTCACAACTCTCAAAGTGAGGAAAGTTTGATAAGCTGCATAAAGAGACAAAAAAGAAGAAGCAACCCATAAGGGAATAGATCATTGAGTTATCCCCAGATGAAGAATCATAAAGGCAAAGAAAGGAAAAGAGAAGGTCCAAGAGAAGTCTAAAGTGGAGCTTCTTAGAGAAAAATCTAAGGAAGCCATAGATGAAGTTTTAGAAGTCAAACTGGAGTTGGAGGATTTTAAACAAGAAAGTAAGGAGCTCAGAGATTTCAAGAAGGAAGTCAGTAAGCAAATTGATTTTTATGATGAAGTGGCAGAAAGGTGAAGGAAGATTATGAAAATAACACTTCCACTGCAGAGGATGATGACGAATACCATGAGGAGAAATAGATGGTTGTAGGCAAAGAGGAGAAAGCTGCGAAACCAAGTCAAAGAGTTAGAAATTCAAATGGAAATTTTGTAGACATAATTAAATAAAAACACTTGAAAATGATATTTGTGGATCACCCTGTTGCTTCTTGAAAGAGGGTAACACATTTTTTGGGCCAATTTTGTCTTAGGATGCTCCATCTCATCACTTAACATAGCTCTGGACATGATTTTGGAGGTAAATAGTGGAAATTTCAAATTCTGGATATGTCAGGCACGTTTGTAGTGTACTCCAGGTTTAAAGTCGAGTTTTCACTAGGAACTCACTAAAGAGTATTTAAAGTTATAATTTCCAAAATTTATCATAATAGCAGTGGGTAACATCATGTATTTAAGTCATTTTACGTAATGAAGACCCTCCAGTGAGAAGAAAAGTAGAAAGGGTGCAGACATTGCCAAAAGGAAAACACTACAAACTTTTCGCTACAAACTTGCTTTAAAATGCTATGTTTTTGCAGTGAGGGGAAATTTTGATGTTTTTGTAGAATTTAATTTTTTTTGGGAGCACATGAGTCATCAAAATATGTTGAAGTGTATCAGTAAAGATACCTGTTGGTAATGCCACTCAACAAGGAGGTGATTGGGATGCTAGCTCATCATTTTTACCACATCATCAAACACAACAACACATCCTAAAATTTCGCGCAACAGAGCCTAGATTTCAGTGTGGTAGTTCATCACTTAGTCATGGTTATTTCCACCTTAGGAAAAGTTATTTGATTCGATAAGCATTATCATTTATGGGTTTTAATGAAGTTAATAGTGTTAGAGTCCTATTAGGTTTCAAAATCCTTCTAAACATAAATATCTATATATTCTCTCCATGTAAATCAATTCCTTTTTTGATTAGATAACTTCAGCAGTTTCGAGAGTCTAGTACAGGTGGTAGAATTCATGTAAAAGGAGTTTAAATCTATAAATAGGGATATTTCAAAGTTATAGAGGGTTGATTGATGTTATGAATTATGCTACTATTGTAATATTTTCTATTGAGTAATATACATTTGCAGAAAGCCTTTTTCAGACGTGAGATTCTGTATGAACTCTTATGTGTTTGTCTTATCTAACTTTTCAAAGTCAATTCAGTTTAATTCATGTATAATCACATGGAATTCATAGTTGATTATTCTCCAAATTCCTTTATACATCTTCTTTGTTGTCCTAGTTATTTTTATAAGAGTTCACATGCCTCAGCTTCCATGAAAGATGTTTTTTTTATGCAATTTATTTTCACACTAACTCCATGCCCAATGGTAGAAATTAACACACATCCTTCAACTGCAAAAAACTACCCGAAAGACATCTAAGGGTTAGCCATCTTATTTCTAAGCTTTACTATTGAATATCATACATTTTCTTGAGAGAGACCTCTCTGGTTGGAAGGGCTAACTTCCAACCATAAGTGGTTTGAAACAGTTACATGAATTGACTGTTGATCAGCCCAATCAACCTTAGTTTGTTGATAACAGTATCATCCCACAATATTGAGAGGAGTAATGACTATTTGATCTCATAAAATATTACCACCAAAACTAGTGTGGTTTTGGCTCATGGTATTGGCTAAGGCTCAAACTATATAAGGAGGTGAAGATCAAAGTGCTATGTGTGCATGAGTAAGGGTTTTTTATGAATACTTCAGTCTAAATTATATTTCCATTGTTTGGGATATAGTTGACAAGTTGATTTGAAATAATTATGCACCAATAAATACAATGATGGATCAAGATCATGAGACCTAAAATGAATTTCCATTGTATGATCTTCTCATGGATTGACTAGACATATGATTTGATGCATGTTTAATGATTGAATATTATTATCTAGGACTGTCTGAAGTTTTGAAGGGTTGCATAATTTTAGGTCAAAATTTGCAAATCTATACGCAGGTTTGTCTCGGTAAAGTTGCGTATACATGCAGGTTTGCTTCATCAAAGGCACTTACATAAGGAAGGGTTTCTTCATATAACATGTATGATCAATCTAATAAGTGTTGTTGTGTTTATGTTTTCTGTCAATGATGTCTTCATGTTGATCTGGGTTTATTAGAAATGTCTAATGTAGTATTGTTTGAATGATGAAGTTGAAATTGTTTGCATGTTGATTGGTTGAAAAGGATGCTTTATACTACTATCTATATGAGGTTTCATAGATCTATAATATAACAGAATAATTCAGAATATCTCTATGAAATTCTGTGACTGATTCATATTAAAAATTTCTAGAACATGGTATGTTGATACGTTTACGCAAGTTGGTTTCCAGAAAAGTGCGTATACACGCGAGTTTCCTTAAGTAAAGTCACACATATATCTTGTTAAATGAATGATCAGGGATGTATTTGATTTAGCATGTTGATTCAGTATTTTGGGTTCATGTATGATAATATGTTTACAATAATCTCACTGTTCTTTTTTAATTGAGTTGGTGTTTGGTTAAGTGACTGTTTGCTTTAGTGGTTGGTTCAATATTTGCATGGTTCAGTGATTGATTGGTTTAGTGGTTTTTTTCAGTAATTGGGTGAATTTTTTAGGTACAGTGATCAATTTCAGTTTTGATATTGGGATTCTTGATGTTAATGGGTTAAACATGAATTAGTTGATGAAAAGTGGCCTACAAATTGTGATGTATTGAAGCAGGTGGATCTAGTGTGAAAATTTATGAAACGTGGTCCACGAATAGTGCTGAGGGTTGGAGCCTTTAGGGAGGAATTCTAACCTTCCTTTCAGTTGTAAGTAGTGATCATATCAGGGGGTTGAAGCTTGCTTCCACTGGGTGTTGGTAAACAAGGTTGGAGCTCCCTTCTAGTAGGAGCTGGAGAAAAAGTGAAGGTTGTAGCCTTCAACATGTGGGTGCCTACATACTGGTATTAATATGAACCTATACAAGAATGTAATAAGTTTTCATAATAATAATATTAAATAATGAGATGAAAACAATGGTGGTTTTCTCCCACATTGGGTTTCCACCTTAAATCTTGGTGTTCATGTGTGTTACTTATGTGTGATGCTTTATTCTATTTTTACTACATATGATTACTTCTTATCAAATGTCTGATGAACCTTTGATATACTGGTTTAAGTTAAACATATGAAGAATTAACTAAATTATAAGTTTATTAGGCATATGATAGGTTCCTTTATAACAATTGTGTACATACACAAGTTTTCTTCTTTCAAGTCGCGTACAAAATTCAGAAAATAAAGAGTAAATGTTTCTGTGATTTTTTAAATACTGATTCACCCCCACCCCCTCTTACCATTTCTCCCAAAACTTCTGCCCCTGTAGGTCTATTTTAAGATGTACAAGTACATCTCACCAACAAGACTATGCTCATTGACATTGAAGTGTTAGATGCACAGATAGATTATAACATCATTATTGGACGTAAGTATATGTATTCAATGAATGCCTTAGCATCCTCCGTATTCAAAGTGATGGTTTTTCCTCATGAAGGGAAAGTCATTGCTATCGACCAACTCACATATTATGATAAGAAGCCAGTAACTGCCCTTGACGGTGTTCTACCATATGTAGAGTCGTCTATCGAGTTGGTTACAACATACATGAAGTTCATTCTCAGTCAATTCAAACTATCCACCCTCCTTAGAACATACCCAAGATAACCTCTAGTATTTCCCAGAGAAGCTCCAACAACTACCCAAGCTTTGGTGTGCATGACGAGGTCATCAAACACCCAAATGATTAAGGAGCCAGAACCTGACACCACGAGTGTCGTCGCTTCTGACTCATCATTTATCCCATATGCCATCATTCAAACCCCCATTTTATACCCCCGCCTATTCTTTTTTCGTACCAAGTTGTGGAAATCCTTACATTGCCAGATATGGCTCTCGTGATACCAGTATGGTATTTGGCCCCACCGACCATGTGTGGAAACTTATGTATCACATATACATGTTCCATTCATTTTACCTTCATGGAAGCCATCATGACTCAGGAATCACCCATAGCGACACCAACTAGTGCTACTGAAAAGGAGAAGAAAAAAGGGAAGAAGGTGGAAACTCATAAGATTCCAAGAACAGCTCCACCTTGTTCTTAATGCAATGTAGTTGGCCATCCTATCAACACTTTCCCGGAGTTAGAAGAGTTGAAATCTGTTCTACATGCTGAAATTACGACCATAACTCCAACTCCACCTACTAGAGAAAAGTTCACAAATGTAAAAAGTAAGGAATTATGTACCAACCATGCATGCACCATATGTGTGGTATACAGGAATTACACACATCATTGCCAAGAAATTCATCAATATAGAGATTCATTACGAGCACTTGTGCAATCCAATTCCTAGGATCCATCCACAAAACCCATGCAAATATGGGAGAACGGATACAAGACAATCATGTATGTACGAGAAGAACTAGCGGCATGCTTGTACCCACCACGCATAACCCCACAGGCATCAAGGAGACAAGCAAAAGCTAGAAATCATGTCCAATTTTGCACCTTGTTTGATGAACATGATCATTTGATCACTAAATGCTCAAAATTTAGGGCATTTAATCATTGGCACGCAATCAACCGTGTTTCCCAAAAAAACTTATCTGGGCACAAATGTCGTACTTTTTATATCTGTGGAAGTAACCATCATGTGAGACATTGTCCCCATATTTACCAATTAAGCTCTATGCTACACTTCACGCATTGGTTCATCATTGAAAACTATGACTTAGTCAGTTCAAACTCAGAAATTTCGAACAGTACCACAACTTAAGGGAATGAAGCATCTAGGTTCACCTTGTGCATATTTGAAGAGAAAAAAGAAAAAAGAAAAAATCCTGGCCTCTTTTCACCATCAGAGACATAGATATGGGAAAAATACCAAATGCCCCAAGAAATCATGGTCTAAACTAAACCTCCCATGTTCCCTATGTGATAAACCTAGCGAACTGGTTAACCAATGTCGGGAGTTGGTTAGGTTTGTTAATATTTTTCACATAGTAACCCCTATCACCCAAATTCATATCTCCAACCAAGGGAAAACACTCGTTGTTGTTGTCGCATATGATCTACATTTCATCACATGAATAAATCTCAATATCTTCCATGATTGCGAGCAACCAGAGCACCACTAAACCAAAACCACCGAAGGAAGCCACATCACACTAGAACTAAGACCCGGAGATGTAAAGCACACAGAAATTCCCCATCTCACGACCCAAACCAAGCATCGTCGTCTTACACCATGAGTAGTATGGCTCGCATACCATTTAATCAGTAAGTACATATCCTTTGTGTGACAATTGCACTTGTAGCTCTCATGGTACAGAAGCATTCCCTATGTTACAAATATTTCGACATCTTAAGATTCAACGCCAATTTCCTATTGAATAAACCATCCATTGCGAAAATTATTCCACCACCTAATTCTGACGAAATGCAACATGACATACAATTCTTCTGATCATCCGTGGTGTTGGCCTGTGGCCTCACATAACATGGAGAAGTGGTCCCTATAAGGAAAACACAGGGCAGAGTCCTAAATGAAATTGGGTCGAGTCGTGAATGCTAAAGCAGGTCAAGTCGTGAACGCGAGGCAAGTTTTCCACGAACAAATAAGAAATGACTGGGCAAACCCAAAGAGGCAAGGTTGGAAAACCATAGCAAGGGAGCAGTGAGGACCATTGGATCTAAGCAACGATTAATGAATATTCAAATCGAAATCGTAGATCACAATTTTTTTAGGATGGGCACAAGGGTAAATGTTAAAATGAGCGAAATGCGATTTGCGACGGGGTGAGACCCATCCAACCTTTGTACATCACCCAAATCCACATGCAAACCCTTGTATTCCACATTTTCCTTAAATTTTTCCTCTTCACACTTTGTAGTGTCTAGTGCGTCAAATATTGCATTTCGCACAATTTATAAGTTATCGCTTAAGCGCCCACAAAGTATTTTGTGTAAGTTGTGATGTGGTTGGCCCCACCATAACAGCTCCACCCCCCACTTCTGGCCACTTGCAACATGTGTCGTATAATATGAAATATCATACACTTACCACAGAACCATTTTTCGCGTTATAACTCCTCCAATGCAGTGGGCTCCACCCTCCATGTCACCTCCTTTCTCCCCGCACTTCGCACTTCGCGGATCTAAGAGTTTACCTCCGCGCTTATAAAATAAAACTTAAAGTTTTCCATCTGTAGGCTGCGGTCGAGTACCACTTCCCCTCCACGTCACTTCCCTCCTTCCCGCACTTCGCACCGTTTAGATTTTATCTCTACTGTTTCATGTTAGAGTTTGCGATTTGCGATACAGGTGGGTCCCACTTTCCCTCCACGTCACTTACCTCCCCCAACGCTTCACACTTCGCATTTTTTGGTGTTTACCTCTTCCCCACTTATACCAAAAACTTAAAGCTTGTGATTTGTGATACGATTTGGTCCCACCATGCCTTCCACCATTTCCATCCAGTATTCGTACATCCCATCACCGCTAAGCCCTCCGCATCTCTGTGTCACCTCCGCTTCACCCCAATGCATCTGACGGTCCTTAACACATTTCAGAACCCCCTGGCCTTTGAAATTTAACCATGTGGGGGAGTCAAAATAGGTGGTATTCATTACCACCCACTCCTCCACGTGTCTTTCTCTCATCATTTCGCACCCCCCTTCCCCAATACCGCTTACCACTTAAGACCCCCTCCGAAATTTGATTTCCAGTTTTCAAATACAACAAGATTTTTTAGTAGATCACTCGATTATGGTTTATTAAATCCCTCCAAGAGCTCCCAACTAAATAATTCAGCATCCACAACACAACCGACTGTTTCGCAACAGGAAGTTAAAATCATGAGAGTTAGGGAGTGGAGGATGTTGAACATCAGATGGAATTACATGATGAAGTCCGGATAGCTCACCGATTCTTAGCCACTTCTCGCCACTCCTTTGAATATTATAGAATTTGGCCTCCCTGGTTAACTGTTTTGTTTCTTTTTACTGTTAATATAGTGATGGTTTGCTGGTAAAATCTCGATTTTACCTAATTCTGTTATGATTTTTCTGTTTCAGGAGTGATTTCTTGATGCACGCTCTAATAGTTTGTTAGGATATTTTGGTTTCACCTGTGTGGGTCGATCATGCCAGAATATTTGATCATAAAACCTAAAGGATAACTCTATATGTATTGAGTTCTAAGATGAAAGAAAGGTTTTGGAATTTTGAAGAAATCTGTTGTAGTTTTGTATGATTGTGCTCCCTGTGCTCTGAGACACATATTTGGGAGAGCTGTTTAAACTTAATATGATACAGAGCTGTTATTTGGATTCCATATGGTGCAATGAGTAGTATGTATCTGTTTCCTTCTGTTATCAGTAATCTCCTTTTTATGTGTAATCATCTTTCATGCTATGCTGCTTTGATGGTTCGTGTAATGTAGCTGCCGGTAGTCTACAATATTATTCATGAATTCGTATCTATATAACGCTTATTTATTAACACTCATGTATTAACCTTGCTGAAATCCCTTAATTCACACTCCACAAACCTCTGTTTTTGTCCATATCTCATTCATATTCGTTTCCTTTGAGTTCACAGGGGGCAGATTCTTAATCCTCTTAAGCCTGTCTCTTGCGGGTTACTTCTCCGTTCTTTCTCAACACCTCTACATATTTTTAAAGTTTCTACTCATTGTTTTATACTTGGTCCACTTAAAATCAATCTAGCCTCATAACCTCTCGATCCCTCTCACAGTATAGGGAATTCAAATGAATCAAGCTCAAATGGTCTCCTCCATTCCTGAATTACCAAAACCATTTTTCTTTTGACCCATTTTCTGTCAGAGGAATTTATACAGTTGTCCATATTTAACCTCTGATTTTAAGATGTCCTAGGCACTGGTATTTTGCAACTAAAGGTCATCTCTAGGAGCTACAACATCATTTTGGTGCCATTTCCAGGGAACAAATTAGAAAACCTTTCCCTGGGATACAACATTGTCTTCACCCTTCAATCAGGTGAGCATGAAGAATTGAGAGTTGCATAGCCCTCACCTTGGCGACTCCACTATTATAAAAGTTCCAATAAAGTGTAATATTGGGTTACACTAGGCCCCATACCCAATGAGATACTTTTCAGCAGAGAACCCCTTCTATATCTGGTCATGAAAATATTATATTTAAGAGAATCTGGAGGGAGAAGCAGCCCATCCAGGCTGACCTACCCTCATTTTCTCTAGAAGATTCGCCTTCATCTTCTTAGAAATCTAATATCTATGGTCCTAGATCCACAACATGCGTACTTGAATATCCTCTAGAAACCTATGCATTAGCCAGTTCAGACGTAAAATATGAAGCCGAATCCACTGATACTTCTTTACCTCCCTTGCGTCCTACTCCAGAGGATAAAGAAGTCAAAGAAGTTACAAAACTTAAAATCTCATTACAAATAAATATCGTCACCTCTACTCAGCATATACCTATTGTACCACAGCCAAATAATCCTTAGAACTTACCACCACCACCCCTCATGGTTGTACCTGGCTTTCTCCTCAACAAATACGCTCCATTGGCTTTACCTCAAGTATTGCATGAAATGTCTCAAGATTACCTAAAGCTCTTGCCTTGGTTCACCAGGGAAGATAGAACTTCTGCGTAGAAAAATATTGAAGAATTTTGTGCCTTCACTGAGAATGTGAATGTGGATCACCTAGATGTGGTGTTGAGGCTTTTCGTCCAATCCTTGGATGGAGAGGTTTGAAAGTGGTTCAAATATCTTGCTAATAATGTAGTCACCACTTGGGAAGAAATGGAGAATTTATTCACACTAAAATGGGGAGAGAAGAGGGACCATGGATGTGTTCTCACAGAGTTCTATTCTCTTAAAAAGAGACATAATGAAGATATAACAGATTTCATAAATAGGTTCAATAAGCTCTACAATAATATCCTTGCCAAGATAAAGCCTCCCCAAGCAGTTGCTAAGGTGGTTTTCGCAGGAGCTTTTGAACCTGAGTTTGGGTTCACCCTAAGAGAAAGAAATTCCACATCTCTGGATTAGATCTGGACTGATGCATTGAAGGTGGAAGCAAAATTTTCTTCTACTAGTAAATTTAAAGAGAAGATAGAGCATGAAGCAAGAAGAAAGAGCAGGGAGGAAGCTTCTACATCTAATTAGGAGAAGGAGTCACAGGAGTACAGAATTGAATAAATTAATAAGTTGATCAAGAACCTTTTGAATAAGCTGGTGAAGCATGAATTGGAGACTAAGAATCCCTCTCCTTGTCCTAACCAAATGATTCCAAACTGTGGGTTTAATTCCCAGTACCGGAAGCCCCCTCTAGAATTGTTTCAGCGGGAAAGGAAGGAGCAGCAAGATCACATCCAACCTCCTCTATACCTGGAAGGGGAAATGGAGGGACAAGCCGAGGAAGTCATAAAGAGCCAAGAAGATCAATTCCTCGCTTACTCGGAGGATGAAGAAGGTGAACTCACCCTGCAAGAAGAGCTAGAAGAGAAGGAAGCCCCCCTAAGGGATCGAGATATTGATAATTACTGCAGGCAGTTTGTGGATTTCATGCAAGCTCAACTCCAAAAGAAGTATGAACTTAGGTCCTCCAGGAAGAGAATGAAAAGTCAATACTAAGAGAAAAAACATCTTCTAGTTCTTCCAATAAGGGGAAAAATCCTTTAGAAGAGTCTGCACATCATAAAGTCGCTGCATCCACTTCCACAAATCAGGGCTCTGATCCTCCTACAAACTAGAAATCATCATCTGTAGCCTTGAAATTTCCTGACCACCCTAAACAATATCCCAAAGAAGTCATTGCAAAAAAGATCCCATGGCCTTTAACCTTTAGAAATAACTGGAGAAAGTCAAGATCCCGGTTCCCCTGATCAAGCTCCTAAAGCAACCTTCATACAAAGCCCAAGTGTCTTGATTCATGTTTCCCCATGGAATAGGCCCTCTCCCTGACAACATCAATCTCCAAGAGGAAAGACCTATGGTATTCTTTGGACCTCATATAGAAGTGTTGGACTCAGCCACTCCCCCATTCTATGTGTCTCTAGTTATACATGACTTGTTACTACATAACTACATGCTAGAATATGGGGCTTCACATAATCTCTTGGCATTATCTGTCATGGAGAATTTGGGGTTGTAGATTAGCAGACCTTATAAATATATATATTATTTTTATTCCAAGAGGGTAAAGTGCTTGGGCATGATAAAATATCTGGTAGTAAACTTAGCCCATATTCCGGCCAAAAGTGTAGTGATGGACATTGTTGTAGCTGATATCCTAGCTTGGTTTGGAATCTTGCTGTATAGATCCTGGGGATCCAAGTTTGGAGGGTCCATAAAACTAGACCTCACTTATGCCACTATTCCAGTTTTCGGTGGGGAGGAAAGAAGGTCATACCATGAATCCAGATTTGTGAAGATGGTCACCAAAGCCAATGGTTCCACAAATTCTCTCGTATATGGTAAGGAGGGAAAATTCTCTTGTCTTATTCCCGAGGAGGACGAAAAGTTCCTGCAAGAAACAAATATCTACCCTCTAATATAGAATAATTCTATGAGCAGAGAGGAGAATAAGATATGGACCTTGCAGTTCAACGGAGTTTACTCTTGAGAAGGAAACATGGTCGGGGTACTCTTGATATCACCTGAAGGATGCTTGATTCCCCTCTCCTTTAAGCTAGAATTCGAAGCCACAAATAATGTGACTGAATATGAAGCCCTATTGTTGGGGTTGCAGACAGTACGAAACATGAACATACAAAACCTCAAGGTGTTTGGAGATTCAGATCTTGTAGTGAGGCAAGTCAAGAGCCAATGCCAAAATAAACACCCTTGGCTCACAGCTTATAGGAATAAGGTATTGGATTTAGTTGAGAACTTCTTCTCTGCTTTTAACATTTAGTTCATGTCGAGGGAAAAGAACAGAATGACAGACTCACTAGCTGTGGTTGCTAGTAATTTTCGCCCCCCATAGAATCCTTTTCTCAGATATGAGGTGGAAGTGTGATATCGCCTCTCCATTCTGGACAATGTTAAGCATTGGAAAGTCTTCGAATATGAAGAATAGGTCCAGTGTTTTACGAAAACAATGGGGAAGTTTTTAAATATGGTGATCGATTCAATCTTGGAGGATGACAGTGAAAAGCCAAAAACCAGGTGGGAAGAGACACTGATTGGACACCGTGTTTTGCAATTAAAGGGAAATGTCATCCCGAGGGGGCTTGTGCCATTGGAGAGATTGTTTGAAAATAATGAAATCCCAGTAAAAACCAACAAAATGACCCTCGATGAGCCTATCAGGGATGTGAATATTAGGACAAAATAAGATCCGAAGGTGGTGAAGTTGTCAAAAGGGGTTCCTGAAGAATACCAAGGTCAATATCTCAGTCTGTTCCAATAATATAAATACATCTTCACCTGGTCACACCAGGATCTGAAGACTTTTGACATAGACATTATACAACAAAAATACCTCTAAAAGAAGACGCTAAGCCTCATAAGCAGAAGCTGAGACAGATCAATCCCCTGCTCCTCCCAGCTATCGAGAAGGAAATAAAGAAGTTGTTGCAGGACAATATCAGTTTCCCTTTAAGATACTCCAAATGGGTGGCGAAATTAGTGCCTATAAGAAAGAAGAATGGTGAAATTAGACTTTGTGCGGACTTCTGCAATCTGAACAAAGCCTCACTCAAGGATAACTATCCCCTCCCAAAGATGGACCACATCTTGCAATAAGTGGTGGGATCCTCCCACATGTCCATGATGGATGGATTCTCAGGATATAATTAGATGCCAATGCTCCCGGAGGACTAAAAGAAGACGACGTTCACCACGCCTTAGGGAACCTTCATGTACACCCGAATTCCCTTTGGCCTGATAAATGCTAGTGCTACATTTCAGCGTGTGATGGAAATTGCTTTCATAGGAGAGCATGACAAGTTTGTGGTGATTTAACTGGATGACATCATCGTATTTTCAAAGAGTGACGTTGAACACATAGAGCACCTTCAATGAGCCTTTGAAAAATGCCACAGGTATGGCCTATCTTTGAATCCTCAAAAAGCCATCTTTTCCTTGGAGGAAGGAAAGTTAATGGGGCACATAGTAACTAAGGAGGGAGTGAAGATCAACATAAAGCGGGTCGAGGTGATAGATGGAATTCCCCTACCAAGAAATAGAAAGGAAGTATAGGTGTTTGTGGGAAGAATAAATTTCCTCAGAAGGTTCATTCCCAAATATGTCGAGATTGTCCGAAACATAACCGGGATGCTAAAGAAGAAAAATGAAGTTAGATGGACCCCCAAATCTAGGGACTCCTTCAACAGGATTGTTACACCATTTTTTGGTCATCTAACCTACTATCATTAGATGAACCCAAGTACACCATGTAAGACCAATTTTACCCTAAGTAAAATTGCTTTCATTATGTGAAATAACTTAGTAAAACACCTTTATTAAGTTGTTTATGGTCTAAACAGGAAACCCAAAAAGGAATAATAAACAAATATATATATTTTTATAGTTCCTGGTCATATTTAACCCAAAACAAGGAAATCAATTAAAAAATCCTTATTTATTTGATTATTTCCTAGGAATAAGTTATTTAAATCCTATTTAAATAATATTCCTAGTTAAATTTGACTAAATCATTTATAAATAATTAAATAAATCATTATTTATTTAAATATATTCCCACCATTTCCTTAAAATAGTAAATAAATCATTTCTTTATTTATTATTTATAAATAAAGGAATTGACCCAAGTCAAAAATCCTTTTCCCTCCAACAAATATAATAAAATATTCCTAAAGGGTGGTTCTAGAATTTGATTGATAATATTTTATTCATGCACCAAGTTCTAGATCGCCCTAATATTTTGTTATACATAGAAGGGTTTTCCCCATTCATTAGTCACCTTTTGTTGCCTAAAGATCACCCTGGATCTATACACTTGGTCACATTTTCTCCATTTTTGCCTTGTGAGCTCCCATTGAGTTCTATGTTTGTCTGGGTTTTCTACACCAAAAAAAGAGAGAGATTCTAGATTTGAAGTGCTGAGGACTGTCAAGAACCCATCCCATTGAGGAGAACCGGAAAACACCTTTCTTGTTTTCCTCTCAGGTGCCCCCTTTCAATATAATATAAAAAATTCTTTCAAATACATTGTTCTTGCCTTGTCTATTGATGCATGGAGCCATATTTCATTTTTACTTCTTAATGTCTTTTATGCTTAGATATGGATTTGTGCAGTGTTATTTGGATCAACTAACTGCAGACTTAAATATATTGGCAGTCATACTTGATGTTAGGGATATTTGTTATGCATAGCTAAAGTGGTCTTTTACGACGAAAGATTCATGCTAACAAGGATCAAAGAGGCCTTTGCAGAAGCTCCAGTGCTAGCCAGTCCAGATTATGAGAAGTCGTTCACGATTTTCTCTTTCGCATCTCCTCACACAATAGTTGCGGTACTTTTAAAAAAAAATTCCGAAGGACATGAACGACCCATTGCATTCTTCAACCAAGTCCTACGAGACACCAAGCTAAAATATGATATCTTGGAGAAGAAAGATTATGCCTTAGTCAAATATCTAAATTCATTCCGGGTGTATGTGTTACAGTCTTCCATAACCGCTTATGTTCCCATTGCAGCGGTGAAGGATATCTTAGTATAGGGCAACAGTGAAGGAAAAAGGGGCTAGTGGATAGCCAAGATTCAGGAGTACGAATTGGAGATAAAGCCTACCAAGCTCATCAAAGGCCAAGGGCTGGAAAAAATCTTTTTTGAATCCAACTGTCAAGCTTTGGGGATAAATCTATCTATGATAGGAGGAGAGGCACAAGAAGACACAGGTACACATCAAGGCATAAAATCTTCCACTCAAAAAACACATGTAAATTACCTTCTCTCCTCATGGTATAAATATTTAGTGGAATATATTTTAACGCTGAGATGTCTTCCTAACTATGATAAGGCCAAGTACCGCACCTTAAGGCTGAAGTCTCATAAGTATATCATGGAAAATGGGAGACTTTATTGAAAGGACTCGGTGGGAATCCTACTATTATTTTTAACAGAGAAAGAAGTTGACCAAGTGATGACCGAATTCCACGAAGGGATATGCGGTGGAAATTACAGCTAGCGATCCACTGCACACAAGATCCTGAGGGTAGGTTTCTTCTGGCCTAAACTATTTGGTGATGTACATGCTCATGTTCGGGCCTGCGATAAGTGTCAAATGTTCACTGAAAAGAAAAGGTATGCACCTCTTCTATTGATCCTAGTACATGTTGAAGAACCTTTCAAGCAATGGGGAATTGATTTCATAGGAGATATTCACCTGACCTCTAGCAATCAACATCGATGGATCCTCACTGCTACAAATTACTTCACCAAGTGGGTAGAAGCTGTGCCTGCAATAAATTCTACAGATTCAGTGGTGATCAAGTTCCCGAAGGAGAACATAATGGCCTGGTTTGATGTCTAATTAAAATCATTATAGATAATGCCCAGAACTTCAAGTCAGCTAAAATTGTAAATTTTTGTCAGCGTTACAACATCTCATTGGGACACTCCACTGCGTACTACCCACGGGGAAACGGGCTGGAAGAATCATCTAACAAGACATCGATGAGTATTTTGAAGAGGACTGTTAATGAAAATAAAAAGAACTGGGATTCTTAGCTCAAGTTCGCACTCTGGGAAAATCGCATCACCACTAAAATATCGACAGGAAAGTCCCCTTATGAGCTGGTGTATGGCAGAGCCACAATTTTCCCGATTCAGCTTGCTTTACCTGTGGCCCGATTCTTACAAGAAAGCAGAGAGAAGCCAAATGACCTTATCTGAAGAATGAATCATTTGGTGGAGTTGAATGAAAACCAGGAACAGGTAAGCCTCAGAATAACATAGTATCAAGAAAAAAATGAAAGGCTTATTTGACCAAAGAGCCAAGGATAGAGAAATCCAAGTTGGGGATTTGGTGCTGCCATGGGATATCAAGCAAGTAGAAAAAGGGAAACATGGGAAATTTTACCCCCTCTGGTTTGGTCCATTCAGGGTGGCAGAGGTCAAAGGCAACAACACTTTCGTGTTGGAGAACTTAGAAGGAGACATAGTTGAGGCATCCGTGAATGGGAAGTTCCTCAAATTCTATTTCCATCACTGATAAGGGCTAATCCAGCTCATTGTATATTTATCACTCCACTGTCTATACTCCATTTTGTATGCATTTCTCTCATTCCATATTTTGCATCATCTTCCACTGTTCCCATCTCACTCCATCCATTTTTTGCATTTTTCCATTTCATTTTCCATATCATCCTTCATTTCATTGCTCATTTTTGTGTCCACTCGATCGTTGGTATAAAACTATGTCAAGTCAAGTATGCACTTGTGACTCCATGAGCCCAATAAGGCACAGGAATTAAGGTCCATAGGTTCTCAACGTACTTAAAACAACACGTTTTCCCAAGATGGAGCCAATGTTGGCCTATGGCCTCACATAACATGGAGAAGTTTTCCCTATAAGGAAAACACAGGGCAGAGTCTTGAATGAGATTGGGTTGAGTCGTGAACGCGAAAAAGTTTTCCATGAACAACTAAGAAATGACTGGGCACACCCAAAGAGATAAGGTCGACAAACCATAGCAAGGTAGTGGTGAGGACTGTTGGATCTAAGAAATGATCAATGATGAAGATTCAAATCGCCATCGTAGATCACAGTTTTTTCAAGATGGGCACAAGAGTAAATGTTAAAATGAACGAAATGCGATTTGTGATGGGGTGGGACCCATCAAACCTTTACACATCACCCAAATCCACATGCAAACCCTTGTATTTCACATTTTCCTTACATTTTTCCTCTTCGCACTTTGTAGCGTTTAACGTGTCGCATATCTCATTTGGCACAATTTATAACTTACCGCTTAAGTGCCCGCAAAGTATTTTGTGTAAGTTGCGATGCGCTTGGCCCCACCATAGCAGCTCCACCCCCCCACTTTTGGTCGCTTGCAATACATGACGTATAATATGAAACCTCATACACTTACCGTATAACCATTCACCGCATTATAACTCCGCCAATGCAGTGGGCGCCACCCTCCATGTCAGCTCCTTTATCCCCACACTTCGCACTTCGTGGTTCTAAGAGTTTACCTCCACACTTATAAACTAAAACTTAAAATTTGCGATCTGCGGGCTGTGGTTGGGTCCCACTTCCCCTCCATGTCACTTCCCTCCCTCCCACACATCACATTTTTTATATTTTATCTCTACTGCTTCATGTCAAAGTTTGCGATTTTGCGATATAGGCAGGTCCCGCTTTCCCTCCATGTCACTTACCTCCTCCCGCGCTTCGCACTTCACATTTTTTGGTGTTTACCTCCTCCGCGCTTATAAAAAAAACTTAAAGCTTGTAATTTAAAATACGGTTTGGTCCCACCAGGACTTCCGCCATTTCCATCCAGTATTCGCACATCCGATGGTCCTGATCACATTTCAGACCCCCCTGGCTTTCGTGTTACACCATTTTTTTGGTCATCTAACCTATTATTATTAGATGAACCCATGTACACCATGTAAAACCAATTTTACCCTAAGTAAAATTGCTTTCACCATATAAAATAACTCATTTGGTCATATTTTTTTTTTTTTCTAAATAGGACTAATTCTATTAATTATGAAAATACTGATACAAAACTGCCAGGACTGCTGCTGTGAGAGCCAGACAGTCTGGGTTGATTGACTATGCTGTCCTTAAGAAGTCGGGGCCGCCCAGAGTGGGAAACCGACCCATTAAACATCAGTAGTTGGGCCGCCCATAGAAGGGAAACCGGCCAGAGACTTATACAAAACATGTAAATAACTTTAAAAACAAAGCAAGAGACATCATTTTTCCCAACAGGTGGGCAACTAAAACAGTAAATCATGATAAAACCAGCTGTAATTGAACCCATGGAGTCAGCTCTTGTCCTCAGAAGACAGCGATTCCTCTTCCACCCTGCATGCATATTCATTTCCTGTGCTGCTGTCTTCCTTTCCTCCCTGACTGTCAGAATTCAAGTTCTGGTGCTGAGCTTCAGTGCTGGCCTCTGCGTGAGGAGCAAGAATGGAGAAAGGGTCAAGAGTAGGGGGGGGGCCAGCAGAAGGGGGAATTTCCTCACGAAGTGAAACAGTGATGAGGGCAGTGATGATGGAGTCAAAAGAAGTACAGTGGAATCGAAGTTCCGCATTCTGAGTGGACTGCCGGATGGTGGAGCCACGAACCCTGTTGATTGGAGGAGAGGGCTGACCGGGATAGGCGAAAGCTGCTGAGGGAGGAGGTTGACAGGGAGGATTGGGAATATTCGGTGGAGAGGAAAGACCGGGAGGCTCAGAGTGAGCAACAGGATTGTCAGAAGCATCTCTGATGATTTGCGTCCGTCCGCGTCCTCTGCCAACTAGGCTACCCCTACCCCTGCCTCTACGTCTTCCACCACGCGAAGAGAGCGGGGGAGTGTGGTCGTCTCCGTCCGAGGAGGAGCTGAGTTCAGAGAGGGGCAGAGGAGGAGTGCCTGAGATGCGCCCTCGACTCACCCCACGACGAGGCCTCATTCTTTGACGAAGGCGGGGCATGGCTAACAACAAATGACGCAAACGAGGCTCGCCAGAAGGGGGTTCAGGAGAAGGGGATAGAGCGAGGACACAACCAGGGTGGCTCTGCCTATGCAGGAAAGCAGAAGAGCTGAAAGTGCAATTACCAACGGGTCTCAGATCCTGAGAATTCAAATTGAGATTGGAGAAAGACGGAGTACCTGTGAAGGTGACGCTCGAATAACCAGAAGAGGCACAAGCTCCGCAGCAAGGGCCGTTGGAGAAGTGAACGCCCGGCACTGTTTCCAGACAAGCCCATACACTGCAACGACGCCCCGTATTCGTCTTGCAGCTGGAGATTTCCACACCAGGAGGGCATGCGCTTCTTAGCGGGAGCAGAATTCTCGTATGGCTTCCGTCTCTCTGCCCCTCTTCCATCATGAAAGCAAATTCCAAAAACATCGCCATAAGCCTGAGAATGAAGGAGCAGTAAATACCATTGTGATTCTTCCAAGGCGTATTAATGTCGCGAGGACTGTGAACACGCGAGGCCATGTGGGCAGGGCACGCAAACATCCTTGGGAGCTGCGTGGGTGCCGGAGGCCCATTAATTCGATCAGTCAGCCGCATCCGGCGGTCATTTGGTCATATTTAACCCAAAACAAGGAAATTAATTAAATAAATCCTTATTTATTTAATTATTTCCTAAGAACAAGTTATTTAAATCATTATTTAAATAATATTCTTAGTCAAATTTGACTAAATCATCCATAAATAATTGAATAAACCATTATTTATTTAATTATATGCCCATCATTCCCCTAAAATGATAAATAAATCATTTATTTATTTATTATTTATAAATAAAGGAATTGACCCAAGTCAAGAATCCTTTTCCCTCCAACAAATATAATAAAATATTCCTAAAAGGTGCTTCTAGAATTCGATTAATAATATTTTATTCATGCACCGAGTTCTAGACCGCCCCAATATTTTGTTATAAATAGGGGTGTTTTCCCCGTTCATTATTCACCTTCATTGCATTAGATCACTCTGGATCTACTCTTGGTCACCATTTTCCATTTTGCTTTGTGAACTCCCATTGAGTTCTATGTTTTCTTTTCTACAACCATAAGAGAGAGAAATGTTAGATCTGAAACACTGAGGACTTTCAAGAACCCATCCCACTGAGGAGAACCGGAAGACACCTTTCTTGTTTTCCTCTCAGGTGCCCCACTCTTTGATATAATATAAAATTCTTTGAAATACATTCTTCTTGTCTTGTCTATTGGATTTATGGAGCCATATTATATTTTATCTGCTTAATGTCTTTTGTGCTTATATCTGAATTTGTGCAGCAAACTTAAAGATATTTTGCAGCCATAATCGATGTTAGGGCTATTTTTTATGCGTAGCTAAAGTGATATTTTACGATGAAAGATTCATACAAACAATTTTTGACTCCACATGGGTTTTATTTTACGACCGCTGTCATTTTATATATTCCTGCATATCCAGCTGTTTCAGACCCTAGGGTTTCTCTTCCATTTTTTGTTTTCCCTATTTTTATGGTGTTTTTCACCCCAAAAACCCTCAAACAATCAAATTTTTTACTTTCGTGTGTTTACGGCCTTATTGCGTAGGTGATAGACATTAGCCATGGCTGAGACGACAAATTTTTCTGAAATCTACCGCCGAGACATCCAGATCTGCAGGTCACACTTATCGGCCCAAAAAGTGCGACCTGAGCTTGAGGACGCACTTTTCTGCACCAAACCTGTGACTTGGACTGAAAACAGGTCAGAACCTGCAACCTACACTTTTTCTGCAAATTTTTCAGCACTTTTTCTGGGTTTGTCTGAAGCTTCTGTCAGGGTTTTCCAGCCTTCGTCTCTGCCCGTATAGACCTGTTTCTGATCTGCTTCACTCAACTAAGAGGGAATATTTCCCGTTAGGGCTCTAGTACCCTCCAATTTTTGTGGGAGAGTCTTTGCTATTTCAGAAGTCTGAATTTTCAGAGTTTCAGATTTATTTTTCTCAGATCTGATACCTCCTTTTCAGATCCATTTAGATCAGCTCTTCTCCCTCTCAAATCACCTCATATCGTTTTGTTTGGGTTCCTTTCCATGACCACTGCCTTATCTCTTCTATTTTTAGCTGATCTCCTCCTTTTTAGTAGCAACCTTGCCTCTGCCTATTTGCTGTTCTCTGCACCACTTTTCAGTAGATTTCTCCTTTAGATCCCAGTCCCTCCTGACATTCGATCTATTGGCCTCCTTTTTGCATGCTTGGCTTAGTTTTTTCCCTCTTATATACTAGTTTTGAGAGACCCGCCTTCTTGGGTTACATTGATGCCCTAGTAGCTGTTAATTTTCTGATCTTTTCATTTTATTTACTGCAGATTTATTTTCAGTTACACAGCACACTTTTTCTTTTACTCTCAAAATTTCTGGGTTTAAACAATTAAAATTAACGCACTCCACACACTGACCCTAAGTGAAGAAGCACCTGGTTAACACCACCTGGCAAAGACTTTAAAATCAATTGTTACTGCACCTCTCTGCCCTTGATCTCACTTGATTTTGTCCCTGCCCTTGTCAGTTTTTTCTTCTTCCCGTCATCATTGTGCCCCCAAGGCGCCTTTCTCGGAGACTTCTTGGCCTTCACCCTCAGTTTCCGCTTGGTCGACTTCCTCCTTCCCATCGTCATCGAGTAATTCCTCCCCCGAGTCCACACTCCGACTCTTCCTCTGATTGTTTGGGTTCTCCTCCTACTCCTGGTTCTCCCCCTGTCACTTTTACCATGTCTACTTCAGGGCCTACTACCAGCAGCAACCCCAGTACTACTGCTGGGTCTGTTTCCAGTGGAACCACCTCGGGACCTACCTCGATTGCCCCATTGCTCCCTTATATGGCCGGCCTTAGTCTCCTCGACTTCAATTAGCTAATTAATGATCCTATTCACCACGATGTTAGTTGGCCTGCTATGCTAACCAAGCTCCCCTTCGACATTCCCAAATTCGAAGGCCTTGCTAGTGAATATCCCTCTAACCATATTTGATCTTTCCACATGTGGTGTTCCTCCAATCCATCACCAATGACTCCATCTGTCTTCGTTTTCTCCAACGCATGCTCACCGGTGAAGCTTCCAAATTGTATGTTGATCAAGCCACCTCTTCCCATACCACCTTTGTGACCATTGCCCAAGCCTTTCTATCTTATTTCTAGCTCCCCCTCCGATACGACACTGGTACTGAACTCTTAACTTCTTTTCATCAATCCTCTTTGACCCGCCTTTCCTCTCATGTCCAAGAATGGCAGCGAAGACGAAGCTTGTGTCGTGCTGCCCCCTTTGAAGATCGGGTTTACATGGACTGGTTCCTTCGCTCTCTCTTACCTCCCATTGGCAAAGATGTTGCATCCCATTTTCCCCAAACCGAAGAAGCCACCCTCCAAATAGCCTTGAAGTATGACCTTATCTACACCCAATCTGGTTATGTTTATATCGTCCTCCCTGACCTTCCCAAACCCGATGGCTCTAATGCCTCGGGGGCATCTCACTCTGCCGACGGTATCGTTGGAGCCCTGTCACATACCTCTGCCCAACCTCTTCCGGGCCATGGTTTTCCTCCAGGGGCCAGCCCCTACGACGTTTTTTCCCCTCCAAGTAGCATGTATTCAAGCTACGACATGCCTCGTCCTTTTGCCCACCCTCCTGCTTACCTTACTGCTGCCCACCCTACCCCTTATCCATATCTGCAACCTGGTGTCCCAGCTCCTCCAGCATTTGGAACTCCCACTCCCTTGCATTTTCCACCCCCGCAACCACACTTACTACCCCCTCCAGGGCAAGTATTTTCATAGCAGGGGGCACCTAATTTTCCTCCTTCTCAAAGAAGGAGAAGAGGCAATCAATCTGCTTCTGGTAATCATGGATCCAATCCTTCCAGTATTGACTCTACCACTGCCAATCAGCCACAGGGCCCTCAGCCTAAGCCGGACAGGCCGCTTCGCACCAATAAGCCCTGTTCTTGTTGCGGTGTTTATGGTCACTACACTCATGATTGTCCTTTATTACCAAAAATGTGGCAGATGTGGGAATCTCAGGCCACCGTGAGGGGAAAACACTCCTCCCCTACAATCTCTCCCACTCCAACTACTTCCCAACCCACTGTGTTTACCGATCCTTTCCCTCAACAAGGATTCATGGCCACTCAACCTCCTCATGCCCCGGTAACCACTCAACCTTCCCCTTTGGGTTCCTCTGATTACCAGATTCTTATGATGGCCTCTGACCCTCCTCTCACCATCGACCTCAACCTTCAAACTCGGTCCCGTCAGTATTCCACACCTCCCGTTCCATCTGTTTCCGAGTCTCCATCGTCAGGTCCTACAGAGCCTCTATCGGCACCCAATGGTCCCTTACAACTCCCTCCACCCAAAGCTGAGGTTCATCTCAAGCCTCCTAAGGGACCATTACACCGAAATGCTACCTCTGGTCGGGCTGCCCATTCATACAACATAGTAGATGATCTGGCCCAATCTCCTGCTACCATTTCAACACTGGAACTCCTCCAGTCGTGTCCTTCTCAAAATAAGGCTCTACTATCTGCCGTGGGCACTGTAGATCCTGCTGATGACCAATTGATTTTTTTCGATGCCCGTCAGTTAGAACATCCCCCTCTTCCTCCTTTGGTTGCTTTCCAAATCCCAGTCAAAATCTGAAACGCCAATGTTTCTCGGTGTATTATTGATGAGGGGGCATCTACCTGTGTAATGTCCGCTTCGGTTTGTAAACAACTCGGCTCCCCTGAACTGGCCCCTTCCACCATCACCCTTCGCATGTGGGATGGCCATGCCTCCCATCCCATTGGCCTCTTCTGTAACCATCCTATCAACCTTGCTGGCAAGACTGTTTGTGTCGACGTTGAAGTTATCGATGCCCCTCTTGACTCAACATCCTTTTGTGGCATAGTTACACTTATTCCATGTCCGCCATCCCATCCGAAGTCCACCGCAAGATGTTTTTCCCTCATAATGGCAAGATCATCACCATTGACCAATTAACCTACCATGAACCAAAATCTCAGATCTCCCTTGAGTCCACCATCTCTACTTTCATTAATAAACCAACTGTTGATTCTTTGAATAGTGTTTCCTCTGGCGTCTACAAAGAATCCTCTTTTCTTGGAACTTTTTCTGGTCCTCCCCCTCCTCTTGTCTTTGACCCCAGCTTAACGAATGTTTGCATGATGCAATCAGCTCAGGCTGGCCTTCCATAGCCTACTCCGGCTAGTCAGCAACCTCAAACTTGCCCACTACCTCCTGCTCCTAGCCCTTTGCTTCAGTCAACTGAACCTTTTTCACCTGACCCCTCCCATCACACTCAGGAACCCCCCTAACCCCCTGAGTCAATTCCCTCAGGTCTCCACCATATGGGAGGCATCCCCCCTGGTCATTACCCCGCCGTTCAAATACCTTTCCTTGGCCCCTCCCCCCCCCGGTGTCTATTCGGTCCCTGTCATGGCCACCCTTTCCCTACCTAATTTAACCTTGGGAATACTAGTATGGTATCTTACTCCTCTAGTCGAGACCCCATTGGGCCACCCCAAGCCATACATCGATGTGACACCAATGCAACCAATTCCCTTCGCTCATTCTACCGCTATAATGCCCCTAGCCCCTCCGCAGGACCCTCCCCATGTTGCAAACCCTATAGGCAAGAAAAGAAAAACTCGAATGTAGGCATCCAAAGACAAGGCCACCGCACCCGAACCTACCCCTCCCCCTCCCCCACCCGCCAAGCCTTGTGCCTTGTGTGATGGTATTGGTCACCCCACCCATACTTGTCTTGAGTTGCCCCATATCCAACCCATGGTTAAAGTCGCATTCCCTGAAACCTCTTTTTCTTTCTCATTCGCAACCAAGACCTCAAAGACTCTTCACACCAACAAACCCTATGCTCTGTGTGGTGTCCATGGCCATTACTCTCACCATTTTCTTCACCTCATGCATTACCAAGC
Source organism: Pinus albicaulis (assembly GCA_034641835.2). Lineage (NCBI taxonomy): Eukaryota > Viridiplantae > Streptophyta > Pinopsida > Pinales > Pinaceae > Pinus > Pinus albicaulis. The sequence goes on along the minus strand of JAXQQM020071178.1, from coordinate 7,238 downwards.
CTCTTTATAGGTCATTCGTGAATACAAAATTGAACACAATCAATCCGCCTCTCCCATCCTTGCTCAATATGTGTTAGGTCTACTCGAGGATCCTCCTGCTATCATTGAAATTCCTCCCCCTGATGTTGAAATGTCTGAATCTGCTGCTCCCCTCCTATACTATCATCATCTGTGCAACCATCTGAGTAAATTCCCTCCAAATCCACTCCCTCTGTTCTGCTTGATCCCCTTTCAGACACATTCTCGAGCTCTTCATGTTTTGACCATCTTTTTACCTATTCTTCTATCATCCCTCTCTCCCACACTGTTGATTTCAGTAGATTTTCAGTTTCGTATGGTTCCCGTGACCCTTCCTTTCCCTCCCATACTCACGATCATACCATCCGTATCTTTGATGTTCTTTGCAGCCTAAGTCCCCGCTCTCCATCACCTTGTTCTCATTCATCCCCCTCTCATCGATCTATGAGTCCTAGACCTCCTACCCAGACTGCTCCCTCCCATAACCGTCACTCGATGTCTATCCTCTACTCACGCTTCCATCCTTGTTCTCATCCCTCCCATTACTTGTCTTGCGACACTATTACATCTGCCCCCTCCTCTACTCATTATCTTGGCTATGCCGATGGGGCAAGTCGCTATTCCCAGAATCTCGCTTCGGCAGCATGGGCCATCTTTACCCCCTTGCATACCCTGGTTCTTGCAAATGGGGTCTGCATTGGTAATGCCACCAATAATCAGGTCGAATATGATGCAGTGCGTGGTCTCCTAGCTGATGCCCTCTCTCATCACATCCTCCATCTGCATGTTCATTTAGATTCCCTACTCCTTGTCTTACAAATAACGGTGTCTATCATGTGCATAACCCTATCCTGTTTAGACAATATTTATGAGTGAAAATTTTGATCTGAGAATTTTGATTCATTACATTTAGCCATATACCTAGAGATCAAAATCACTACGAAGATCAGATTGAAAATCATGTTCTAGACTGGCATTTATCACACATAACACAATAACATTTAAACACCATCAATCAAATGCATATACATCATATATATCATATAACATGTGTTTTTAGAGTCCATCTGCTCTGAAACATATCACATGCCCATAGCATGGTACAAACAACAAAACTACAAAATGGGGGGCACCACTTGCCCCTAAAAAAACACTGGGGGGCACCATCTTCCCTACATCTAATCACTCTCTGGAGGATCCCGAGCCAATGGCTCTGCTCCCGCCGCTCGTAGATCACGCATAGTCTGACCGGCCATCGCCATGTGTCGCATGATACCTCGCCATTCCAAGGGTAGCCCAATACATAACTCTATGTACTGGTCATCTAAATCCTGCCAACCACGCTCCGACACACCAGTCAGCAACCCCTCACATCTACGACAGATTTCCTCCACCAGAGCAGCCATATCCTCGTTCTGTGCTATCCTTGATCCACTCGCACCTGTAGCACCTCCTGCTGCCAGTCACCCCATATATCCGGGTGGTTTCATCAAAGCTATATCTGCATTCCAAAACATATAACGATTAGTACCATGCATACTAGTCACAAAATATACAATACACATAACAGATTAGTTGCTTTTCACTTACCATCGGGCCCCCACACTCGACCAGGCGGAAGCGGCAAGTCTGGATCTCCCCAATAACTCATCCCACTATAGGGATAGTCATCTATGTATAGTGGCATCTGATCCCAATGGGCGAAGAACTCTGGTCGAAACACCCATCCGACTGCCCCTCCTCCTTCTCTACACAGTAATCACCCCCACCGACGCATCCGAGGCTCCCTCAGACCTCCATCAGGTAACTGTATCCGAGGTCGCAAGGTCAGGATCTTCTTAAAGAAGAAAGAACACAAAATAGTCCCATAAGCACAATCATGATTCACTTGTTGCTTGCATAGCGACAGTTGTCGTTTCACCGACACCAACATCATTTGGGCCCACCCATAGTAGGTCCCACTCAGCACACTCTCCACAATCATAATCTTCCCTCCAGTGATGTGATGGAACAACTGGCTACCCAATATCCGCAACACTGCTGCGGCCACTGCCCGGGTCTCCAATCTTTCTATATCACCAATCAATATCCGAGTCCCTTTGACTTGGACACCTGGTCGACAATGTCGCTCAACAAACTCCATAATTTTACGCCCCCATGGTAACATTGGCTGCGTATTTCCCACCATTCCTAATGGTGGGAGACCAGTCAAGAAATATAAATCCTGGACCGTCAGCTCGATCCTGTGCCCCTGCACTACAAACGCCTCATGATCTGGATCCCAATAACTGATAATCCAGGCCAACAATGGCTCTCCAGCCCTCATCAAAGGGTTCTCCAAAAATTTTAGAACCCCATACCTAGCCAGCGCACGACGGACACCCTGATTCGCCTATATTTCCGTCCGTAATGTACCTAAGTCTCACTCTCTCCACTTGATCCGTATATCTGCCATATCTGCACAAAAAAATCATTTTTTTCAACCTCCAGATCAAAAAAATTGCATTAACTTACACCAAAATAGCATCTCAGCCCATAACAGCACTGAAACCCCCCACATCTAATAGGTCACACTTTTTGGGCAAAACCTGTGCCAGGTCGCACCTTTCAGGCCAAAACCTATGTCCTAGGTCGCAGATTTTGCCCCAAAAGTGCGACCCGACCGTAATGATGAAGAAGGGGTAGTTACTGAGATTTAAAGCCCTAATCTACAATTTGAATCCATAAAAAACAAATCTTAGGATTAGGCCTCTTACCTGCAACTGACGGATCACAATTCCAACGGTCGGTTTTTCTGCTACGATCGCTGCAAGATTTAGGGCCTTCTCTCCTCTCCACATTCACCACAGCTACACAAGCAAATGAATGATTTTGGAGGGAAAATGCCTTATTAGAAGAAAACCCCTGTTTTTTATTTCACCCGTTGCGACCAAACTGTAGCCCCGTTTGACACACTGTCTGCACCGTTGGAAAGCTCTCACCGAGCACTCAAATGGGTATCTATCAGTTTTTCATGTTTTGATACTTCAGCAGGACACATTTTGTCCATGAAGGGTCTATTCACCTCTTCTTAAAATCAAATTTCTTCATTTACAACACTTGTACTTAGGGCACCACTTTGCCTACTTAATCATCTTCGTTCGTGTTTATTTTCGTCATGAGCTACCCGATTGTACTCATGATTTTATGGTCCCCCATTGGACCTGTACTATGAGGCAGCACCCTTGAGTCGTCCTTCTTTAGAGCATCCGATTCAAGTTATCATCACATCCATAGAGTCTATTCTGAGCCCCTTTGCACCCCACTATACTCTTCCATCCTTTCTTCCTTGATCCCTCTCTCGTGTCGCACATTATGGCCTTCAGTACTCTTGTCCCCTATCCCTCATGATATTGTGTCCATTGCTGCCAAGCCATTCACACCCTTTATGCTCTAACAAAGGAAGTCGTCCAACCACTCCTTCAAATCCCCCTCAGTGTCTATCTGTTCGTCACTCTAATACTTTCCCTCATGCCTTAGTGGGGGTTTTCTTATTGCCTCACATATGGTAGACCTACTTCTGTTGACATCAGCTCATTTATTCCAGAAGCCAGGTCTAGGGGGCAGTGTACCTTGGTTCGAGCTCTTATCAACATGATCTTGATCTCTATACTTGATGGTCTAGTGATGCAGCAGCCACTATTGGTGATTCCTGGGCATGTGTGAGATGTCTCAACCCTCATGAGGGGGTGGCCCTACAGGTAGCCCCCCACATGCCCGGATGACTTCTTCATTTCCGCCCTTGATGCAGCTCCTCTCATTTGATGATATCGGCCTCAACCACTTGCAGTGCCTCTTCGATTTGCATATATCAGTCATAGTTTGTGAGCCCTTCCCCGCGCATAGGGGGAATTTGGGTGTATTTGTATCTCATGTACTACCATATTATTGTATAAGTCCTGAAGATTATTCCAGGCATTTCATGTATGTGGGATTCATCATGTTATTTATCTGGCTCATGTTTAGGCCAGCACATGCTTCATTATTGCGTTCCGTGGTTTTCCGGGCGCCTTATTCTTTGTACTTTGTCTCGGTGGGCATAGGTATGCATCCCCCGCCACCTTTAGCACAGGTACCACTTCATAAATTAGAGACTTGTTGCACCTGTAAGTCTCATCTCCTCAGGGTCTAGTCCTGTAGCACATCAGACAACATTAAATTTCTCTCTCTCCCTTCCCTTTTGATATCTAGTGATTGAGTTCTTACAACGTACTTCGGTCATATGATTTTCTCCTAACATTCGTACGTTGGGGGGCAATCTGTTACACCATTTTTTTGGTCATCTAACCTATTATTATTAGATGAACCCAAGTACACCATGTAAGACCAATTTTACCCTAAGTAAAATTGCTTTCACCATATAAAATAACTCATTTGGTCATATTTAACCCAAAACAAGGAAATTAATTAAATAAATCCTTATTTATTTAATTATTTCCTAAGAACAAGTTATTTAAATCATTATTTAAATAATATTCTTAGTTAAATTTGACTAAATCATCCATAAATAATTAAATAAACCATTATTTATTTAATTATATGCCCATCATTCCCCTAAAATGATAAATAAATCATTTATTTATTTATTATTTATAAATAAAGGAGCTGACCCAAATCAAGAATCCGTTTCCCTCCAACAAATATAATAAAATATTCCTAAAAGGTGCTTCTAGAATTCGATTAATAATATTTTATTCATGCACCGAGTTCTAGACCGCCCCAATATTTTGTTATAAATAGGGGGGTTTTCCCCATTCATTAGTCACCTTCATTGCATTAGATCACTCTGGATCTACTCTTGGTCACCATTTTCCATTTTTGCTTTGTGAACTCCCATTGAGTTCTATGTTTGCTTTTCTACACCCATAAGAGAGAGAAATGTTAGATCTGAAACACTGAGGACTTTCAAGAACCCATCCCACTGAGGAGAACCGGAAGACACCTTTCTTGTTTTCCTCTCAGGTGCCCCATTCTTTGATATAATATAAAATTCTTTCAAATACATTCTTCTTGTCTTGTCTATTGGATTTATGGAGCCATATTATATTTTATCTGCTTAATGTCTTTTGTGCTTAGATCTGAATTTGTGCAGCAAACTTAAAGATATTTTGCAGCCATAATCAATGTTAGGGCTATTTGTTATGCATAGCTAAAGTGATATTTTACGATGAAAGATTCATACTAACACTTCGAACTTTAACCATTGGTGTAGTTCGAAATAGGCGGTATCCATTACCACTCACTCCTCCACATGTCTTCCTCTCATCATTTCGCATCCCCCTTCTCCGCTACCGCTTACCACTTAAGACCCCCTCTGAAATCCGGTTTCTGGTTTTCAAATACAACAAGATTTTTTGGTAGAGCACACAGTTACAGTTTATTCAGTCCCTCCAAGATCTCCCCACTAAATAATTCAACATGCACAACACAACCGACTATTCGGCAACGGGAAGTTGAAATCATGAGAGTTAGGGAGTGGAGGATGCCGAACAACAGATGGAATTACATGATGAAGTCTGGATAGATCACCGGTTCTTATCCACTTCTCACCACTCCTCTGAAGATTATAGAAATTTTCCTCCTTGACAAACTGTTTTGTTTCTTTTTACTGTTAAGACAGTGATGTTTTGCTGGTAAAATCTTGATTTTACCTAATTTGGTTATGATTTTTCTATTTCAGGAGTGATTGCTTGATGCACGCTCTAATAGTTTGTTAGGATATTTTGGTTTCACTTGTGTGGGTCGATCATGACATAATATTTGATCATAAACCCTCAAGGAGAACTCTATATGTATTGAGTTCTAAGATGAAAGAAAGGTTCTTGAATTTTGAAGAAATCTACTGTAGTTTTGTATGTTTGTGATCCCCGTGCTTTGAGAAACATATTTGGGAGAGTTGTTTAAAATTAATATGATATAGAGCTATTATTTGGATTATAGATGGAGCAATGAGTAGTCTGTATATGTTTCCTTCTGTTATCAATAATCTCCTTTTTATGTGTAATCATATTTCATGCTATGCTGCTTTGATGGTTCATGTAATGTAGTTGCCAATAGTATGTAATATTATTCATGAATTTGTGTTTGTATAATGATCAGGTGTTAACAATCATGTATTAAACTTGATGCATTCCCTTAATTCATGCTCCACAAACCTCTATTATTGTCCATATCTCATTCATATCCATTTCCTCTAAGTTCACAGGGGACCGATTCTTAAGCCTGTCACTTGTGGGTTCCTTCTCCATTCTTTCTCAATGCCTCTACATATTTTTAAAGTTTCTACTCATTGTTTTATACTTGGCCCACTTAAAATCCATCTAGCCTCACAACCTCCTGAGCCCTCTCACAGTATAGGGAATTCACATGAATCAGGTTTAAATGGTCTCCTCCATTCCCGAATCACCAAAACCATTTTTCTCTTGACCCACTTTTTGTCAAAGGAATTTATACAGTTGTCCATATTTAACCTCTAATTTTAATATTTCCTAGGCACTGGTCGTTTGCAACTCAAGGCTATCTCTAGGAGCTACAACATGTGGGAACCATGATTTGTGATGTATTCTCATGATTATTTGGTGTCGAGGCCACCACAACTACTATACCAATAGTTATACCATCGACGGTGTAGACCCATTCTATCTGTGATTTTTCAACTTCACTTGGTTCTATGGTACAAAATACTGAATCATATTCTTACTTGTCAACCAGCGCTGCTAGGCTCGAATTCTCTCCTCGCAGCCTCACGCAAACAAATTTACTTTTAGATAATATTTTTTCACTTAGATGAATATATTTCGGAAGCCATGACGGAACCTAAATGTCCATGGGACACCATGCACCATCATTCATTTTTTCTACCTAAATAAAGTGTTTGTGCCTAGTAGCACACCAACGCATGATATTTACACATTTCGGCCATCAGGAAAAATAGATTGGTTCAAAAATATATCCCAGTGCTCGACGAATTTGAGGAAGGAAACATGTAAAATATTTCACCTATTGTTAAGGTGAATATTTCAAAAAAAAACTAGAAAGATTCGAATAAATCTCCTTGGGGGAAGTATGCTCTCCAGAAGAAGTAGCCTCTTACACTCCTTATTACTAGAATATAGGTATATGTTTGCATGGGATTACTCGAAGATGCTAGCAATCTGTCCCACCATTGTGGAACAATATAT
>JAXQQM020072301.1:0-86165 GCA_034641835.2 Pinus albicaulis | reverse complement strand
CGTAATAATTAAAATAAATACTTATTAATTTATATTAATTTAATCAAATAATTATAAATAAATAGTAACTTTATATGTTAATTAATTTTTTATACTTTTTCAACTTCTCATAATATTATCACATTCATCTAAGTTTAAAATCATCCACTTCTATAAGTCTAATAACCTATTTTTCGTCTCCCCAGAAAGAAATTATGCGTTATTTTTCGATATAGGTCTTCTCTCTTTATTGCTCAAGGTGTATGCACAATCTTTTATCTTCAAATTCACCAATGTTCCATATGTCTCCCCAAGAAATAAATTATATGTTATTTTTCGACATATGTCTTCTCTGTTTATTGCTCAAGGTGTGTGCACAATCTTTTATTTTCAAATTCACCTGTGCTCCATGTCTCCCAAGAAAGAATTATATGTTAGTTTTCGATATATCACTTCTCTGTTTATTGCCCAAGGTGTAAGCGCAATCTTTTATTCTCAAATGCTTCAATAACTTCTATTTTATTTCATTTAGCATACAAAATTATTTAAATTTATAATAAAATTATATATTTTGTACAAAAGTTTAGCTATATTTATATAAAATAGTTTTATTATAGGTAAATTGGATTATATATATATATATATTAATCTATTTAATATTAACCCTAAAATTTTAATTGATATTTATGATTTGCTCTCAAAATTAATGAAAGCACTTTAATCCTTTCCATGAAAAATAAAATATAATGGAAATTTTCCATTAATGTGGTCACTCAATGAGTTTGATTGCAGGAAAAAGTGATGTGACTCTATTACTAGGTCAAAGGTCAATTAGATTAAAACATTTATTAATCATTTTGAACCCACAACATTCTTAACATGTAGTTTAACAAGATAATATAAAAAAGATGCATTGCTTTAGAATAATCATTATTAAAATAACATGACTAGAAATAACTTTCGGCCAAGATAATGAATTTCTTACCAATCAAATGAATTTTGAAGATGATAATTCAGTTCATATGATGGGAAAAGGTTCACTTTAGGTTAAAACACAAAAAATAATAAACATATAACCAAGATGTGTTTCATGTATAAAAATTCAATACAATCTTGTAGGTGAAGGATAATTAACTAATAAATATTAAAAAGCTGTAGCCAATTTTTTAATGAGTTTGTCATAAAGGAATGGATGCATGTAATTGAAGGGGCCCAACATGATTTTTCATTGTACAAGAGCAATGATAATATTGATAATTACTCCCCTATGGTATCCCCACCCTAATATCTATTTTTGGGATTTATTTACAATTTGGCATGAGATATATAGATTGAATTTTTAAGAATAAAAATAAGATTTTTTAAAACATTTTTTAACTCTTTGAAATCATTACTAAAGGAATTTTATATGAATATCCTTAGAAAAGATATAGTAGAATTAGTTTAAATAATTTTTTAATTTATATAGATCTACTGACATGAAAATCTAATTGACTACTATCTATAACCACAACAATGATTTAGTAAAAAATAAGAAATATTTTATTAGAGAAATGGATGGAAACATGTTCAAAGGGAATATATCTCATAGTTATTTTATATAGGAATTTCTAACCAAATGTATATTTTAAATGGTTAATCCTCTAAGGTATTTAAGGAAAACCTGAAATGGTGATAAGAATTTTGTGAATCATTTTTAAGTTTGTTCTCATATAAAATATCTACACAATTTGTATTAAATGTGACCTATAGTATATTAAAAAATTCAAATTCAGTATAAAAAAAACTAAATTCCCAAAATTCTACAATTCATTAACCAAGTAGATTTTTGAAATTCTAAATTTCTTTTTAAATGAAATAAATTGGTACAAAAATATAAATGAGTAACTGTTTTCATAAAGAGTGGTATAGCCTTTAGTCTTCTTCTCACAACCTCATTCAACTAATAACACAATTTTTCGAGCAATTTATAGTTCAAGCACTACTTTCAAGACCAACATTAAGCTCAACTACTCTAAGAAAAAAAAATTATTAATAAAATGCATCAAATAACTTCCCATCCATTTGAAACTTTTCTTTTTAGTAGCATTTTAATTGAAATTAGCATATTTCTAGAATAATCAAAAGAAAATTGTGCGTTGATAAATCAATGAATAAATGGAAGTGATTCCAAAAATAAAGAGATTGGTAGTATCAACATGACTACCTAAAATAGCATGAAATATTAAATAGCAAATTTTTTGATGCATAAATTATTACAAATATTTCACTAAATATTTCATTACAAAAAATTGATAAATTATAGTGAAAAATCTGAAATATGCACTATGAGTATTTATTTTCCTTTAGATTCATAGGTATGAAAATGATTGTTTCTTTCATATGAATGAAAAACATATAATGTAGAAAATATAAAATAGAAAATAATGAAATAAAAAATCACAAATCACATTTGGCACAAGATATATCTCAAGAAATCTTTTCGAGAGAAAACCCATTTGGAAGGCGAGGCTACCTTGCTCTCTTTATCTGAATAGAAAATAGATGCAAGTATAAAGAGGCAATGTTTGTGGATCATGGGCCACTACAATGCACAAATCCTCTCATTTTTCCCTCATCCTATCCATATTGGATACTCTACTCATACATAGAAGAAATCCTATGTAAATTATGTTTACTTATGTTGTGCCAAATCCTCTACAAAGGATAGGACATGTTCCTCTTCTTCATTTTGCATGGAAATCTCATAGAGTTTCATATTATTTACATTAACAACTAATTAAATGTGCATATATGGTGGTGCAATGGTTTTATAGACATTTTCTCCCACCCTTTCCCACCACTCAAAGGGACCATATCCCATATCCTTGATTTTCTTACTATGACCTTATAACCTCTCCTTGAAAGTATACTATATTTTGTGTTGATAATTCTTGTCCTTAAATTTTTTCTATAGCTTATACAGTTTCTATTATACATGCATATGTGCGATCCTTATCTTCTCAATATTTTTTCATACCTCAATAAATCCCCTATAAAATCCCCCCTTACTCCTCTGTGTTGCTCATAAGCAATATACAAAGGTGAAGGCAACAATATCCATAAAAAGTTTCAAATGGAGGATTTCTTGTAGATGTGTGAACTACTCTATTAGAAGAGTGTTGTATTATACGAGATATTCATATGAGCCCTTCGAATGCTTCTAATACGACAACCCATCAAAATTTGCACCAAATCCCTCTTGACTACTTTTGTTTTCAAATATTTTGTGGAAAGAATGTTGCAGACCTCTTCAACTTTATGTCCATATTCTTCCACAATGTAGTCCAAAAATTAATTAGAGATATTATTTCCCTCTCTCAAACAATGCTCATTGTTACACAACATTTTGTCACTATCCATGTACTTCTTGTTCCTGAATCTTGGAGAACCCTAATAGTGATCCCCGTGTCCGTTTAATATCATGAAAATATGCCATTTCATCCCTTAAATTCTTAAGAAACAACTCTTTTTTGATCATCCCTAGAGTAGCTCCTTAAAAACCCATCTTTGTGGAGCAACACAACCCTTATGCATCTCACTAGCATCGATGACCCATCCTAAGCTTGTGAGAAGTGCCGATCACCGCTAGTATGGACATCACATCCACATTGATCCACTTTTGGAATATTTTTAAATAAGGAAAAAGAGCTTCATGGCCTAGAAGCTTCGAGGGCAGAGAGCTAGATGTTTTTTGGTTAGGATATGTCCAAGCTTCCTCCCTTGAGCCTCTTGTTCGTACAAAAGAGGAGCCTCCCAAATAGGTAAGCCATTTTCCCATCATAAGTGGACCCACGTCCCCTCATCCATCTCTATAAATTCATCATCATCTAATGCCTCCGCTAGTTATAACGGATATAGAAGAGAATAGCAGGGAAAGGTTTGAATATTGCCATAACCTTTGAAGGAGAGATCTCATTCCTTAGCCTTCTCACACTGAGATGAAAACGAGTGCTTTGGAGATGTGCTCGAATTTAAACCCATTAAAGGAGAGCTTCGACATCCAGGCACAGGTTGTAACTCCTCTTCTATTAATAATATGATACAACTGATATTTATTTTCCATTCTCGCTCATGTTTATGATTAAGAATTCTAGCATTTCTTGAACAGTTAGATATGTTATATTTTCATATCCATGTTGCACTTGTATTCTTCTTGTTGTTTCTTAGTCACTTGTGTAGGTAATTGAACGCTGATGGAAACGGAGATCAAGTTTTGCAAAACCAAAGGATCAAGTAGCTTCGACGAAGAGAAACATCGTAGCATCAGATCTACGTAGGTCATCTCTTTCGATCTATGTTTCATTTATAATCTAAGAAAGTAGGTGTTAGCTTTTATCCCTTATTACTAAACCAATTGTAGTGTTAGAGGGATCGTCTCTGTCTGCAGAGAAGATTTACCCATACACCAAGTTGGTGAATCCATTAGGGAGTCATTGCCTTTAGTCTCTTTTCACTCCATGGTTTTTTTGGTTTTTCGTCCATATTTTTTCAAACACCAATATCTCCTTTGTTTCTCGCTATTCTGTCTGCTTCCAGTCATTAATACTTATTCTGAAGTGATAAACCTAGCTTGATTTAGACAAACCCTTTTGTTTTTTATCATTTTACTTGATTGATGTTATTATTGCTCTGACAAACGCATTGATCAAGGCTAAATGTTTTAACAGAGTCATGATTTTCCCTTCCAACACGAGGTGAAGTCTCACAAGCACATTGATTTCCGTGTGACTATTTTTAGGGTTTCCCTCCATTGAGTTCCAATGTGTCTTACCCTTCTAGATTATTTTCTCTTCTGAATTTTCTCTTTTCGTCAATTGTTCAATGACCTGACTGTCTCATTCAGTTCATTTTTGGTCTCCTTTTATTTGAACACTGCATCCTCTTCATCCTATGTTTTCTCAGTGTTCCGAGTCATTTGATTGGTTTCATGCTTCGTTGGGTTCCAAATCCACTGTTGGGTAGTTTTGTAGTCCATTTTTGAATCTTTTGGTTTGATTGTTTTTCTTTTTTAGTTGATTTATGTGATTAGAGCTTTCAAGTGTCGGGCTTGTGTGCATTAGATTCTCATTTCAATTAACGAGCATAGATTACATTGCTTTTCTTTAGTTGAAACATCTTTCTTTTTGTGTTTTGATTGGTGTTAAAAGTGTGAAGAATGTCTCGTTTTGAGAAAATGATTTGAGATCTCTCTTTGATATGTTGATTGTTGCATTTCATAACATTGTGAGGAATTTCATTAAATAAATACTCAAAGAAATTGATTACATTCGAATTGATTATTGTATATTTTTGCATTGTGTTTATATTGAAAAGAATAAAAAAAATTGCATTTTACATTGCATTTTGAAGGGAAAAACTTCATTTTGGTTACTTCCAGTGTATTCAGTGAAAAATAGGAGAATGAAAGAAATTTTCATTTTGATTTAGATCATGCACTTGAAGAAATAGTGAAAATTGTCATTTAATGCATTTCCTTGATTGATGCATTGATTTTGTGAACTTATTCTTCCCAATTTGCGTAGCTTTCCTCGAAATTAATAGTTTCAGTTTTCTCATATAGTTGCATCCTAAGAAATCAGGTGACATCGATAAGGCCTTGAAACCGAAACCTAATTCAAGATCAACTCTAAAGTTTATTCAATCAGCGTAAGGAGCATTTGGAACATAACGAAAAAAATTTAGAGCTATAGGGTAGAGACGTGTTCCGGTGTTGTAAAATGTAGGAGTTGTCTTTAATAGTATGCATTAGAATCTGGGGATGATATCCCATCCCATGTATGGAAGTATATTGACGTATGACACGTATATTTGGGACACTCTCATTAAACAGTTATGCATGAGAAAACACTACCATGGACTTGGACTCCCACGTACCATAGAGTATATTTTGGGAGACACCATTAGGCTGCAAACTTGCCATAGGTAACAGAGTCAGTCACCTTGTAGACGTGATACACCAAACTTAGCATTTGGGGAGATTGGCTATCGTGCGTTAATTCCTTGGTAAATTTATTTTCTAAGGTGTATTGCAGTTCGCAGGTACCTGGTAATCCTTTATTCCTACCTCACCATTTTTTTATCTATTTTGTTTTTTAAGTTCTAAAAATAATTACCCAAGATCACATGGCTTACCCGTTAAGATATTTCTTAGCAACATCATGAGTAACTCTGTATGAATATATTTTAAAAGCCTTGAATTAATCACTTGTTTTCCTCTTTTTCTTTTGAGTTAAATTCATAGTCGCTGAAACATCAATTTTGACTTCCCCTTCCTCATCCTCTTCCGCAAGGACATAATCACAAGTCTCTTCTAATGCTTCACCATCGACTAGAGCCCAAAGTGTCGAGCTTGCCATCCTTCCAAGCGTTAAAACTCTTTCTAATCGGTCTCCTCTTGGTGAGCCAATTAGATATATCACATTTCCTCAAAATCCACTTTTTGATTCCATATAAGTCTCCCCTCAAGGACAGTATATTTTGTTTGATACACATGGTGTACCTTTAGTACCTTCGCCATCCACACATCGTGTTGTCGCTCGTCAGCTTTTTCCACCAATGGCTTCTGAAGGAGAGGTTTCATCTCCCCTAGAGGTTTCAAACTCCATTACTAGTATGGACGAGTATTTATATGAGGAGAATCAGTTCCCTCCTAAACATTCTCCCTTTGGGGGGAAAGCCTCTCAGCGTTTTACCCAGCCATGAGTTCCATTTGGTTACATGTCTTTGGAACATCTAGTTTCTAGTGTTTCAAGTGTCATCTCTTTATAACACAACTCTGTTTGGTAGACTACCATAATACCTACATATAGTTTTTTTAACTCTGGTGCATTTGCCACCATTCCTGCTCAAATGATAGTTACATGTATTCCCACACATTCAAATGTTTGCATCAGTGTTTCAATACCTCCCATCAATGTTCCCATATCAATTCTATCAATTCCAATTGCTGGGGGAGGGTCATCCCTGTCGAATGTCTCTCAATATTCAGTTGGGCCATCTGTGATTGGATTACAAACTCACATTCTGGGACCTTCTGAACCTGTTGGTAGTATCCCTATGCCTTCTGGATCAATTGGTCTAGAAGGGTTAACCTATGATCAATATCAACAAGATTTGCAGAACTAGATACTCAACCAACAACCCTATGTCCCTTTTGGTTCTCAGTAGTTGCAAACTCTGTTCCTGAATCCACAAGGATTTCAAGGTCAGTCTAGAATTCAATAATGGGCTTATGTGTATCATAAGGGACCTATTTTTGGTCAACAATGACCTTATGGGAAATAAGGTCAACACTATGTGTAACAAGCACCACCTTATGTTCAATCTAGCTAACCTTTTGCCCATTAGAGTCAGTTTTCCTACTCTCAATAGGGACAACCTTTTGGTCAAAAAGGCCAACCTTTCTGTAATGTACCCTAATAATAATAAAAATAATAAATAATAAATAATGTAATATAATATAATTAAATAAATAGTAAATAAATAATAAGTCAATAGTAGGAAATACAGAGGAAATAATAAAAAGAATAATAATAATAATAAATAAAATAGTAAATACTAAACTTGTAGTATACCTAGGGGGGGTAATATAGGGTACAGAGGGAGGTACCCAAGGGAATAATATGATGTAACAATATAAGAATGATAAATAATTAGGTCATAGTTAATAAATAAAGTGGTTAACCCACGTTATGTAAGGGACCACATGTAGCTAGGGAATAAAGTGATAAGCCCATTGTATTGGATGTATGGTACTGAGATACCCATGCTAACTACCCATGGTATTGCATGTATGAAACCTATATAGAGGCTAGAGTCTCTCCATTGAGAGATGTGAAGGATTATTGTATGGGCAAGCATATGGCTTGTGGAGTGATCTCCTTCCCTAAGGAGTGAATGTATGGTGCTGCCCTACCTTAAGGGTTTTGATATTAATGAAGATCTGAAGTTTTATCTTCAATGGTGTTATTTCTTGGGTATATTTTCCATTTATGTAAATTTTCTTGTTAGATCTATTACAAGTGGGATCGGAGAACTTTCTTAGGCAGAGTTTGGAGGTTTGTTTTTTCATTTTTTTGTAGGAAATTTTTTGGGCGGCGAGTTTGTAGAGCAGATCTGGAAAATTTGGAGAAAAAAATTTCAGAAATAAATATGAGATCTGGATTCCTTACGGAAAAATACCTAATTTCAAAAAAAAAAACAGTCGAATCGGAGTCTGGATGCCGGTGATATCGCTGATTTAAATTCAATTGTGTTGCAGAAATGTTTCTGATGGAAATTTGTGTACGACGGATCTCCTGAAATTTTTAGTAGATTTTGGTGCACAATCTCAGACAAACAACTACATATCTGAGCTCCCCTTGAAAAATCACCCGATTTCAAAACAAAATCAGTCAAATTGGAGTCCAGATGAGGGAGTTATCACTGATTTAAAATCAGCCATTTTTTTAGAAATTTTGTGACGGCAGGACAGTTGCAGCGCAAATCTGTGTTTTTAGAGTCCCTAGGTCAGGATTTCAGTCACATGGTTAGATGTAGAATATATATTCCATTTCCGAAAACAGGTTATATTAAGGATTCTGAGTTATATTGACCGAGTAATTTCCATTTTAAAATTTTTCCGAAGTAAATGATTTTCTTCAAAACCCTTACTTTATTTTATGGATTCTCGCAAGATGAAATTTACAGGAAAAAATGATGGTCCTACTATTGAAGATTTTTTACAACATGTCAAGGCTCAATACCAAAGTTTTTGGATATGTTCCATAGGGCTTCATCTAAAAGATGAGGCAAATAAATGGTGGACCTCACTTGACAGCGCAGTGAGGAAACTTCCCGAGAAAAAACTTGAAAAAGTCATTTTGGGCAAGTGGTCTAAAGTCAGAAAGAAGGACACTAAGTGACATAATGACTTATTTTCTACTAATATTTCCATATTACAGGTTAATGGAAGTATTCATAAAGAGAACATCATTGTGTCTATCATTCCTACTTGCAAGCATAATTGTATCAATGTTAATTTGGCTAAAAAATTGCAAGTTCCAGCAAAACAGATTGAAAACACATAGGTTGATAATGAAGATGTTCAAATTTATAAATATTTGAAGATTTCTATGGATAAGTATGTGTTGCATTCTGATTTTTATGCTTCAGATATGGATGTTGTGGATGTTGTTTTGGGACACCCTTGGATGGAATCCGTTGGTACTATCAATTTTAATGTGCAAAAGAAATTCATGAAGCTCTGGTATAAAAAGAAAAAATTACATTGCATGATATTTTCATTATGAACCATGGAGAGACTAGGGAGGTAGAAGTGCAAATCTTTAAAGACATAGGCACATCAGATGATGAGCCTTTAATGGTAGACAGCCAAACACAGACATCAAAGAAAGTACCAACAAAAGAACCTGACACCACTCCATCACAAATAATGGAGGAATTAATGAAAGATGTTCCATCAGTTAAAGCTTCAACATATCACCACCTGCATCACCCATCAAGACAACAACCAGAAAGGTGGAAATGAATTAGCAACAAGGAAAACAACCCCTGGATGACACATAAAGAGGTACGATGATCCACCCAAAACACATCAACACTTAAGAACCACCAGAACCCACTTCCATCTCAAGCGAGCGAGACATCGACTAGATCGAGTGTTCACCTTTCTCTAGAATGGATGGATTCACATGAATGGTACCAGTGGAATACTCTTTTGAGTATATCTTATTATTTGTGTTCTTCTTATGTTTCGGGGATGAAACATGTTTAAGGGGGGTGTAATTTAGTATACCTAGGGGGATAATATAGGGTATAGAGGGAGGTACCCAAGGGAATAATATGATGTAGTAATATAAGAATGATAAACAATTGGGCCATAGTTAATAAATAAAGTGGTTAACCCACATTATGTAAGGGACCACGTGTAGCTAGGGAATAAAGTGATAAGCCCATTGTATTGGATGTATGGTATTGAGATAGCCATGGTAACTACCCATGGTATTGCATGTATGAAACCTATATAGAGGCTAGAGTCTCTCCATTGAGAGATGTCAAGGATTATTGTATGGGAAAGCATATGGCTTGTGGAGTGATCTCCTTCCTTAAGGAGTGAATGTGTGGTGTTGCCCTACCTTAAGGGTTTTGATATTAATGAAGATCTGAAGTTTTATCTTCAATGGTGTTATTTCTTGGGCATATTTTCCATTTTTATACATTTTCTTGTCAGATTTACTACAAAATTGGAGTTATAAATAGTAAATAAATAAGTGAAGTTAACAAAAGTAAAAAGGAATAAATTAAGAAAGAGTTAAACTAAGGAACTATAAAAATAATTAAAGTTAACAAAAATTAAGTTAAACTAAGAGAAACATTAAGTTAAGTAAAACTTAAAGTAAAGAAATAAAAATTGCATGTTCTCACAATGAATGTGTGCATGTGGTTCCCTTTCCATTGTTTGTTCTATTTAATAGAAATTGAAGAAGATTCATTCATCATTCCTCATCCATTCTTTTGAGAGAAAGGTATTGTGAGACAAAGGCTTCCCTGGCAGTAGTACGTTGATTGAGGGCTCGGGGGTGGCTAGTTGTGTGCAGCTTAGCCTAAAGTTGGGTGGAGATTTTTCCCCAACAACTTATTGTGGTCAATGGGATTCAAATAGCGTTGAACTTTGGAGTCTCAAGTAAATGCTGTTGTTACAGAAAAGTTGTCTTTGCCCGTGTTTCTGAAATTTCTATGTTGATGAGTTAAAGAGTTTTTTTGTTGATTATTAACTACATATATGACATAATTAATTTCATGTTTAATTTGGGGTTGTTATAATTTCATAAAGGTCAAAATTTTGTCCAATAAGGACAACTGTCGTCTCAACAAAGTAAAATATTTCTTAAGTCGAGTCAACCTGGGTCTCAGGAGAAACCTAGCCAACCACAGTAGCCGCAAGTTATCATGATGTCAAATCCTCAAGGTACTGTGGTGTCCAACCTGCAACATCCTCAAGCTCAACCTTTGGGCTCACAAGGTTACCTTTTGGGTTCACAAAGTCAACCTCAGGGCACTGCGTTCCAAAACTTTTAATAGCAACAAAATCCATATGCTATGAATTATGCTGAGGGTGGACCTCAATGGTTTGTTGTAGGTCAAAATACATTTTTTGGTCTACAACCACGATCTGGTCAAAATCAACAGTTTTTCAATCCTTTTGGGCAAAATCCTTACAGAAAAAACCTATGGGGGCAGAATTTCTCCCAACCTAGTTGGAATCCTGAAATGGGCCTTTATCAAAGGCCAATTATTCCTTTCAATTGGAAATTTCCTTTTCTTGTAACATTTGCAATTAAAACCCAGACGTGGATGTTCCTCCCCTTGTTCTGCTCTGGGATTCAAGTTCAAAGGCATGCAACTCTTGTATCTCAACTCTAGTATTGTCTATGACTTTCCCGGTCAGCATTAATGTTTCCACAATAAATGAGTTTTGTCTCGTGTCTGCTTCAAGCCTTGGTGCAGCCATTCTCTCACAACAAACCGGTATGGGAGATTCTACGTCATTGGCCTCTGTTTCCCTTGTGGAAGGCTACGCAGTTACTGGTGTTGTGCCTTGTGTCGTCTCGCAGTCTCTGTCATTTTCGAGCAACCCCCTCATAGTCAATGTTGATGGACACAACCCTCTCCACGTTGATTCTACAGGTTTTGATGAAGAAATTTTGGACTATAAGGGAGGCTCCAAGGCCCAGTGTTCTCGGAAGAAAGGTGGCTTGATAGTTATTCATTCTTCGGTTAATAATTTATTAATTATTGGTAACCATAACATTACTAATAATTATATTAATAACATGTCAGTTTTAAATAATAATATTAACATTAAATATTTTAATAATAGTAATAATAATATAACTTATAATTCTCACATTAATAATCTAAGTAATATTGATAATATTAATTTGGTAGATGATAATAATAATAATAATAATAATAATAATAATTCGAATAAAAATATTGTTAATATTTCTAGTTTATCATTTGATCCTTTTGTTTTCAGTCTTCTTAATAGAGGGCTTAATTTTTCCCTTCCCCGAAGAAGATCCCTGTGGATGACATTATTTGTAGCCTCAAATATGGCATCAAGGATCTCCCAGATATTATTAAGGAGACTATCAAGCAGGATTTATCCATTATTATTAGGAAGGCTAAGCGTCCTAAAATAAACTTGAGTAAGCCTGAGTTTCTCGCCCTCAAATCCCTAAGGGAAAAGCCTGACATTGTCATCCTTAAGGAACACAAGGGTGGGGCCATTTTCATTATGGATAAATCTAACTATGTCATCAAGATGGTTGACCATATTTCTAAGAATAATCCCCTAAAATTCGTATGTAAGGATGTTTCCCTTGCCATAAATCTGATTCTTCTCTTAATCCTCTCTCTAGGAAACTTATTGAAAGCAATCCCCTTACCCTCAGGATCTATGGTCTCCCAAAGGTTCATAAGTCGGGGGCCCCCTTAAGACCTATTATTAACATGATAGGTGGTCCCTCTTATCATCTAGCTAAATTCTTAGCCCAGAAACTTAAGCCCCTTGTAGCCCAAACCGATTCCTTTGTGAAGGACTCATCTTCCTTTATCAAGGAGTGGAACAACATCAAGTTGTAACATCGTGAGCTTCTAGTTAGCTTTGATGTTGTGTCCCTTTTCACCAAGATCCCCATCCAAGAAGTCGTTGATGTCATTAAACGAATCTCTGTTAAGGATAACTCTAAATTGGTTAACTTTGGCCTCACCTCGACTTTCTTCAGTTTTCAAGGTGAGTTTTATGAGAAAACCTGTGGTGTTGCGATGGGTTCCCCTCTTTCCCCTGTTGTTGTAAACTTACTTATGAAGGATTTTGAATCTAAGGCCCTAGCCTCTGCAAAATTACTCCCTAGGAAGTGGAATAGGTTCATGGATGATACTTGTGTCATTTGGCCTCATGGTCAGGAGAAATTAGATCTTTTCCTTGGGCACCCAAACTCGCTTTCTGATTCCATCAAGTTAACGATGGAAGTGGAGGTAGATGGTTGCCTCCCTTTCCTTTGCTCTTAGGGAATTAGGATGGTTCTGTATCTCACCGGGTTTTTCATAAGAAGACTCGCACAAAATAGTATCTTAATGTTGGGTCCCATCATTTTTCTACTCAGAAATTTGGGGTCCTATGTACTCTTGCAACTCGAGCTCTTAGAATCTCTGACAATAACTCCTTGGAATCAGAGAAATCCCATCTTCTAGATGTTTTTTAAAATAATGGTTACAATAGATATCAAGGTCTTAAAGCATTTCACAAGGCATATAAACAATTGAGCAGAAAATCTACTCGTTTGGATCCTGTTTCCAAAGTCCATCTCCCATTTATCTAGGGGACAACAGACAAGATTTTCCATGTCCTTAGGAGGAATAAAATCTCTAATTCTTTCAAACCTCTCCACACTATTAGAAATTCTCTTGTGTTTTTTAAAGACCTTATCGACCCTAAGGACATGAAAGGAGTTTACATGATTCCTTGTTCTTGTGGAACTCCATATATAGGGGAAACAGGTCGATGTATTAGGGAGAGGATCCGGGAGCATGCTACGGAAATTAGAAATAATCAGTCTTGTACCTCAGCTCTTGATGGACATGTAGAAAAATCATGCCACCATGTTTGTATTGAGGACTCTAAAGTCATTGCGAGGGTAGATCACTTCCACCATAGGAAATTAAGGGAGGCGGTCGAAATTGAACGACATGCTAATAATATCAACTCTGAGGATAGTTGGAGATCAAGTAAGAGTTGGACCCTGATTCTCGCCAGGAAAGTTAAGTTTAATATTTATTTATTTATTTATTTAAATTATTTTCATTGATTTTTTTCTTTTTTATGTAATTCTTTAATTACTTTTATTCTTTGATTTAGTGGAGTTTATTTATTTGTTAAATTTTTCCCCTGCCTAGTACCTTCTTATGTCTCTTCATTTATATTCTATTTTATTTAGTTATACATTATTTAATTAAATTATTGAATTATTATTTTTATCTAATTAATTAATTACTTAACTAATTTTATTTTATATATTGAAGTAATAAAAGTTTTACCCTCCTATTACCTATTATATTTATTTTGATTAAATAATTAATTAATTTTATTTTATATATTGAATTAATAAAATTTTTACCCTTATTACATATTATATTTATTTTGATTTCATAATAAAATTTATTTAATTAACTAATTTTTAATTTACTTTATTTTAATTATTTAGTTTTATTTAGTTATGTAGAAAATTTTTATGTATGTATTTTTTTCTTGGGTCTTTCTATTTTTATTTTATTATTAGTTGTATTTTAATTAGTTTATTGAGTTATTTTATTTATCTAAATAATTTAGTAATTAATCAATTTTATATTTTTAAAATCTTTTATTGATTTATTTTATTGATCTAAATAATTTGTTAAATAATAAATTTATATTTATATTTTTAAATTTATTTATTTATTTTAATTAAATAAAAATCTAGTTTTATTTATTTATTTATTTTTAACTAATTAACTAACTTTCAAATGGCTACTTCTTAACAGCTAGTCTTAACGGCTAGTTCTTAACAACTAGTTCTCAACGACTATTTCAGACTAATGATACATCTCCACTATTTATTCATTGAGATTGATTAGCTCTCCACCTTGTCCTAAGGATGAACCACATTAATTAGTTTGAAATGTCGACCTAATCCTAATGATGTGATTAATCCAAAAGTTCTTTTATCTACATTGGAACTACCTGATGTGGTAAGATTAACTAATGATGTGATCCTTCATAATCCATATTGGATTCTGGTTCCTACCAAAATCTCAAGCGATTGCCCCAAATTTGAAAGCAATTCTGGAGAATACCCTCAGGCACATTTCATGATCTACCATCTCTGGTGTTTTTCTTACTCCTGGGTTGATGACTGCGCCCGCCTGTGTCTTTTCCAGAGAACATTGACTGCAACCGCCGCTAAGTGGTATATCGAGTTTCCTCCTGGAACCTTCCAAGATTTAAACTCTCTCGCTATGGATTTTCTCACACACTTCCAGTTACTTGTTTCCTATGAAACATGAAATCACCTCCTCACATCCTTGAAACAAGATACCACTACACACATATCCAATCATATCCATGATTGGAGACAACGATGCCATTTGATCAAGTTAAAAATTACTGATCAAATCTTGACTGAATGGTTCACCAAATCCTTCATCAATGATATTGCCAAGGATATTTATACGAGAGAATGTGTCACAGAAGAGAAATTCATTTCTCGTGCACAGTATCTTGATCTGGTTTATTCCCAGTCTGGCACGTTTTATGATCTCTTGCCTATTGCTCTCTGTTCTTCTACTAAGCCTGAAACTTCAAAAGCTCTGACAACACTACCTGTTGATGGAATCATTGGGTCAATTACCCATACTTCTCGAAATTATTATTTTGGTAAGAATAAATCCACTTCCTCCTCCAATTGTCTTTCACAGAATCCTTCGAATCCTGGTAAAACTGTGGAGGTTAGTTTTGTCCAGTCTACCGCGGTAGAAAAATATTCCAAGGGTAAAAATAAGGACAAAGGAAAATCCGAATCTCATGCCCTAAGACAGGATTCTCCTAAACCTCGTACTGATGATGGAACTAAGCACAAGCCTAAGTACCCTTGCCTAAATTTTTATGATGAACACTACACTAAAGACTGTCCATGACGGGCTGAAGTTTGTCATTTACTAAAAGGTACTCAAGGAACTTTGACTATCCTCAAAGAGAAATTTCCATCTCAGAAAACTAAGATGTTAGAACAAACCCCATATTCTTTCTCGTTTGGTTACCAAGTGTTTATGATAATGGAACAAAACCCATATCTATGGCCACCAGGTACACATATTATTCAACTCATACTCATCAGTCAGTGGAGAAATAAATTTCTGATGCTCATACTCCTACTCTGCCCACTTTCGATCCTCTTCATATTGAAATACCTAATCCCAATCCCATTATTCGACCACCTTGCAAAGGTGTGCTTCAAAAATCCTGTTATAACACAAATTTCCAAGTTGCTCAACATTACAATGTCATTGAGGATATGGTTCAAGCACCTTCTGCTATGTTTGCATTATAGGTTCTTCAGATCTTTCCTTCATAACATCAATCGTTTCTATCTGCAATTAGAGGAATTGATCTGACTGATTTGAGTTTCATGGATCTATAAAACCACATTCCGTGTATTCCCCATCATCTTTCTTACCTCATTCAAGTCATTATTAATAGAAATAAAATCCATCAATCAATCATGGATGAGGGTGCATCCATTTGCATCATGTATGTGTCTTGTTGGAAAGCCACTGACTCTCTGACTCTTGGCCAATATACGAGCACCTTGGAGGCTTTTGATGGAATAAATTCTCATTCTTTTGGTATTCTTCCTAACTTTTCTATTAGTTTTGAAGTAAAAAGGGTTAGTGTCGAAGTAGAGGTTGTTGACACTAAGCTTAATTACAATATTCTACTCGGTCGCAGTTGGACTCACATTACGATTTGTGTATGTCCACTTTGTTTCGTGTTCTTTGTTTCCCACACCAAGGGAAGATCATCACTGTCGACCAATTGTCCTTTTTTTCTTCTACTTCCTCGAAAAGTAATGTGCCAAATGTGGATCATACTACCGCACAATATGAGAGTGTGGGGGCAGGACTTTTTAAATATTCTACCTTAGTGGGTCTTTTTTTGTCCCACCGTCGAACACTGCTCAGGTATATATGATCTCTACTTCGTCTGATCCTTGCATCATTCCTTCCCCTAATCAGATCGATTCCTTCAGCAATGTTATGTTATTAAGCCCCGTTGACATCAATTATTATGAAATTCTCGGCTTCATCTCCTGATCTTGATGATACTACTCCTAGTATGAATTTTGACGCATACTCACAATCACCTTGGCTTGGCTCCTCAGATTCTTTTGATCCCTTCAAGGAGACGTTTCCTTCCGAAAAAACCATCGTGGAAACCATGTCTCTCTAAGAAACGCCCTGGGACGATACCCATCATCGTTCTTCATTTCTTCTCAAACCTGGAATAATTCCTTCATGTCTCTAAAATTTTTCTTCCCATGCTCTAAATTGTCCACTTCAGAGACCCATATTGACACATGAGGTCTTTTCCGAAGGAAAAATGGGAAACATTACTACTATGATGCCTATCGACATTTCTGTCAAGCCAGGAATCGTCCAGAACATCAATATCGGGGTAAATTTCTCTCCGAATGAGATCAATATTTACACTAGTATTTTTCAAGAGTTTCGGGATGTCTTTGCATGGTCATACGAGGAAATGCCTGACATCGATCCTAGTATAGTGGTGCATGAGATACCCACTTATCTTAATGCGAAGCCTCTTTGTCAACGAATATTTCGCATGCATCCTAGAAAGGAAACCACTATAAAGGGAGAAATTGAGAATATTCTCAAATCTAGGTTCATATATCTGATCCCTTTGACACATTGGGCACTATAAAGGGAGAAATTGAGAATATTCTTAAATCTAGGTTCATATATTTGATCCCTTTGACAGATTGGGTTTCTAATATAGTCCATGTCGATAAAAAACAGGGTACTATGCACGTCTGTTTTGATTATTGTGACATCAACCGTGCTTGACCAAAAGATAACTATCCCACTCTTTTCATTGACCAAATCATTAATGAGTGTGCTGGGAGTGAGATCTTTCCTTTTATAGATTTATTTATTGGTATAACCATATTAACATCCTGCCAGCCGATCAACACAAGACTGCTTTCATCTGTCCCTACGGAAATTTTTCCTATAAGAAGCTCCCTTTCGACCTGAAAAATGTTGGTGCTACTTTCCAATGAGCGATGTCATATGCCTTTCATGATATCAAACACATCGTTTAGCCTTATCAGGATCACTTACTCGCTCATTCAGCTAAGCGTTGTGACCATCCTGCTCACCTTCGAGAGATTTTTATCTATTGTAGACGTTTTAATATTTGACTTAATCTGCATAAATGTGTCTTTTGCGTTGAATCTGACAGACTCCTAGTGTTTTTCATCTCCAAGGAAGGCATCCATCTCAATTCTCTGCAATTTGAGGCTATTATTAACCTACCCCCTCCTTCATCTTTACATTAGCTACAGAGCTTACAAGGGAAAGCCAATTTCCTTCGTCGTTTTGTACCTAGTTACCTGAGATAGCTAAAGGTTTTATGCAATTTCTTAAG
This sequence comes from Pinus albicaulis, assembly GCA_034641835.2. Lineage (NCBI taxonomy): Eukaryota > Viridiplantae > Streptophyta > Pinopsida > Pinales > Pinaceae > Pinus > Pinus albicaulis. The sequence goes on along the minus strand of JAXQQM020072301.1, from coordinate 67,876 downwards.
AAAGGTGTCCCATTTCTATGTGATGAGATCACTCAAAAGTTCTTTGATGCCTTAAAGGTTGTTCTTATTAATGCTCCCTTACTGCATCACCATATTTACCATCGTGATTACTTCCTTTATCTAGCAGTTTATTGCAGTACTATTGGTATGGTACTAGTCCAAGATGATGATGATGGCAATGAGCACGTTATTTACTACCTCATCCATAATCTGATGGATATTGAGACTCGATATGCCTATGTTCATAAATTAGGTTTAGTTGCGGTTCAAGTTGTTAAACGTTTTCGGCATTATATTTTACTCCGCACGACTACAATGATATCTGATTGCAACCCAATCACCCATATTTTGACACATCAGTTACTGTGGGGCAAGTATTCTAAATGGATCATCACCCTACAAGAATTTGATTTCGAATTTACTGTTGCCAAATCTAAGAAATCACTAGTCTTTTCCGAGTTAATCTGCTCCCTTCCCTCTACATCCATCTCTTCCAGTTTTGATGAGTAGATTTTGTATGATACTCTATTTCTTATCAGCACTGTCAACCCTTGGTACGGTGATATCATCGTGTATCTCCAAACCCAAAATTTTCGATCTCAGTTGACCAAAGATGATCATCGATGCATTTGTCATCACTCTCAACCTTATCGCATCATCATAGATACGTTATATCGTATCAGTGCCGACTCCATTATTCTTCGATGTTTAACTTTAGAAGAGGCTGAGAGAGAACTCAATTATTTCCACTCCGGGGCATGTGGGAGTCATATATCTCAATATGCCCCTTCGCAGAACATTCTTTGCGCTGGTTATTTCTGGCCTTCGATCTTCAAGGATTGCATTCTTTCCATTTGAAAATTTCACGCCTTCTAGATGTATCAACATAAAATGCACGCCCCACCCACACCCTTACATCCACTTATTAGTGTGGGCCCTTTCACTAAAGGGGGCATTGATTTCATGACATGTAACCCTCGCTCGGTTGGGGGGCATGCTTATATTATCGTTACCGTCAACTCTTTTACCAAATGGGCTGAGGCGATGCCTACATATGCCATTGACGGTAAAATTGGTTCTCTATTTCTATTCAATCATAAAAAATTTAATGACATTTTCAACTTATCACCTTATGGTTACTCAAATTAAAGTGTGGGAACTCATTAGATGGAGAATTAAATTTTGCATTGAAATTTTAACCATTTTGCATAATTATGGTAAACTTAACATCTAAAAAAATGGATGATATATGAAAAAAAATGTGTCTCTTCAACAATTTATTTTAATATGTATTTTCAATTTTTATTGGGATGAGTGGACCCAAAAGTATGCATAGTGTCTACTCTTTAGATGTCAACTCTCTATTTCTGCATGCACATTTGAAATTTGAGTAAAATTGTAAGGAGATAAGTCAAAAATACATTTTCATACTTCATAATTCATATTTATTTTATTTTTATAAAAAAAAACATTTCACCATGGGCCATATTGAATATAGTTTCCAACTAGTTCTTTTAAACATGATTTTATTAGAATTTTTTTATTTAAAAACCCATTTTTTACATATATGGATGAGATAGTGAGTAATATTTAGATGATATTTAAGGATGAATTCATTTTTATCTATTTATGTTTTTCAATTACATATATGTATATACGAAAACTTTACAATGGTTCAAATATTTCATATAATTCTCTACAACTTAATTATCAAGGAAAGTAGGATTGATTTTCTCTTGCCATCAATCCTTGTAGCAAGACATGAATGAAAACCATGTTATAGAGGTTAAGCCATAAGATTTTTTTTTCAAATTTAGTAATTTATATGATATCATTGATGTGGTTCCACATTAATAATGACTAGTTTGCATCGTTTGACATTTCTAGAATATAAAGGCTATAAAAAACTAGAGTATTTTCGAATAACACATACTAAACATTAATGAGTTCATATATATTAATAAAATCATTGATAAATATTAAAATGAAATAAATGATCATGAGGAATATGATAAAATGCATAAATAATATTTTATTATTTCTCCTATTACTAATTGCAAAAACATTAGTTTGAAATGTAAAATATTTCAACATAGTATAGCATTATGGGTGAGTCTAAAAAAACAAGTCTTAAGTATCACAAGATGAGCCAACATTGTATTTGAAAAATATATCTATTTTCCATTAAAAAAAACAACGGATCTACAATTTCTATTAAGAAGCCAGTAAATGATTAATATATGGTTTCTCTCATAATGTAAATATTTCCATATCCCATTTCATTTTTTGAGTCATTACATCTACTTAAGGAGAATTGAACATTTCCATATCCCATTTCATTTTTTTGAGTGATTACATCTACTTCAGGAGAATCAAACACTTATGTTTGATTTGTATGGGAAGGAAGGGAGGTTAAATTATAATGAAGAGGCAATGTGTAACGATGCTAGATGACGTCGAAAGTGGTCAAAATAAATTGGACAAGAAAATATTATGGAATGTTATGAAGAATAAGTAGTAGCATATTTTTTAGCCATATAATGAGAAAATTAATTAATAAGGTATAAATATACATGCATCTTTCCATTATACATGTCCCAGAGATTGATATGTAATTTTTTTTGAAAATAAGGTTTGTACTAATCTAATACATATCACAAAAATTGATATGTAAGGTTTTTTTGAAAATAATGTTTCTAACTAATCTATTCCCTTTTAGATTATAAACTATTCCCTTCTAAAATTATTACAGATATTATATTAGAATATTTGTCAGTGTTAATGTCATATTGAATATTAATTTTAATTGTAATTTGTATAATCTTCCATATATCATTAACATAAACAAACTATACCCATAATAATGTACTCTTCCTTATAATAATGAAATTTATAATTAAAAAAAGCAATTAAAAAATTCCAATCCCTTTTCATTCAATGCATATTTTCAGGCACATATAATACCTCACAATATAGACACTCAATATTGAGAAATTTATTAGAAAGGAAATTGATCATATAATTCATTGGAGAAAAACCATGAAACGTTTTTCAATGGCATAAAAATACACTATGGGAAGATTTTAAATCATTTTCCTAAAATTCATTACACTTATTTATTTCCTGATTGTTTCAAATTTAGAAGCAATATATAGCCCACATGACATATTCGGAGAAAACTATGAAGACTCTAAAATGCAACAACTTGTCTCTCAACATGGAGAATATATCATATTCTAAAATAAGTAAATAAGAATTTGATTCACTTATTTTCAAATCTAATCTACATCACCCACTAAAAACATCCTGCAATTTGCACAACAAAACTGTCGTTTTAATTCCAAATAGAAATGACTATAAACCAAAAGAAAAAAGTTGTATAAGGAGGGGTTTTACTTACGAGGTAAATCCCACTGAATCGTAGAAAATGCAAATTCTCTAGCGATTCCCAACTCCATGGGGATATTTGTACTCATATTTAGATGACACGATGACGACAATCAATTCGCTGAAATAAAGGAGTTGAGAAGATATGATTTATTCCAATTTATTGTTACATAATGTAAGTCACTAGAAAATAAAGAGACATCGAAATTAGTTTGGATATGATGTGAACATCATTGAAAGAAAAAACACGCAAGATGAGGAATGATATATTTCCAAGAGACGGGGAATGACTTCTTGGACATCGATACATGTGAGATTGATGGAGATGAGAGTGTTCGTAGGACTATGAATTGAATTTGTGAAAGTGGATCTTTGAATTACAATTATAAATAGAAGAGTATGGATCACTCATGGACAAAAATTTGAATACCATCAATAATTTCTTTAATCTTGAAATGAGAAAAAAATATACATAAAAATGAGGAAAAATAACCCAATCAAGAATCAAGATGAATAATACAGTTTTCTAAATAAATAGGTATATAACATGATTGACATATAAACTAAACTAATATTCACACTTTTTTATTTGACAATGTAGGAAAATCACCGTCCCACACTAATATTAAAGAGATCATAGACATATAAATTCTAGAGTAAGTTAAAAACATAAATGAACAAAAATGGAAAAGAAATGAAAAACATAACTAAGGAAAAACTTCAAATGCTCGTTAACTCAAAGAAAAATCACATAGTAGCTTCATCCACTTACCTTTAATCTATGTCATTTGAATATTAATGACAATCCTCAACATGATAAGGCAAAACGACATGGGTATGTATCATGATTATATTATATAGGGATATATTTTCTTCTAGCTCTATTTTTCAACATGATATGGTAATGCACTACAATTTTATGTCAGACTTGAGAGTCGGGTGAAAATTATGGGATGGAAAGGATGAAGGAAATTTAAATTTTCTCATTTAGAATTCTAATTCTAAATTTTCTAATAAAAGGAAAACTTTATAAATCAAAACAACGATTTCTTCATTTCATGAATTATCGAGATCTACTAAAATTTTGAGATGGCCAGCAAGAGTTAGAGTGAAAATGACATCATATATTTCTATTGAAATATTTATCACCCATAAATTCCACTGAGGAGCATAGCTAAAAAATATGGCTCAAGGATGCTCATGAGTAACAGGTAGTCATGGATGAAAATTATGACACCTCCACCAAAAGAAAAATAAAAATGAACATGAAAAATAATTAGGTATAAAAAAATATTGCACCAAAATCATACTTAACTCACTTACATACCCCAAAAAGAATGGATGTGAGAAAATATATGTAAAATTGAAAAAAATTGTTCCATCTAGATAGAAAAGACATATAACCACGTACATGACCCCGATCACAGTAGCTTAAAATAAAAGAGAATTTAGAGTTACCAATATAATTTCCAACAATATGGACATTAACATAGGAGACACTATTATCATATAGATCGTTTGATTCATACAATAACCACAGTTCTCACACAAGTAGATATTTTAGTAACCACATATCTCTATATATGATCAATGTTGTAAAAAAACAAGAACTATAAATAAGCCACAATAAAATTATATCTAGTTCTTTTTTAGTCTCCTATACTATAATGGTGTTGAATTCATGATCCCTAACTCCCTATATTTTTCTCAATATCATGTTTTCCCTCTTATTTATAATATTACTTAGGCTAATGAGCTCGCCCCTTTTTTGGCATTGTAGTATTAGCATTGATGTTAATAAGAAATTAGCACTATTTTCCCTGTAGTGATGTCTCCTATGATTTGTATTTGGTTTCATGGATGATATTATATGATTGTAACAATGTCCTCGTTCACATGTTAATGTCATGAAGTTGAGTTGAAACTTTGGTGAAAGAAGGATACAAAATCCAAGTGTTAAGGAATATTCTCTCGGAAATAGTTATGCACAAATTGAAGATATCAGTATCATCATTGGGATGCCTATACTATCCAAGTGACAATGTTCTATAGGAGTGAGTTCTATCCTAGGGAAGATAGTTGTAGGTGGAAATTTTAAAATGTGAACACATTCAAATAATTCCATTAGCATTTTCTATGGTATATTCAGATGGTGTTGTCTCCAATAGCTCGAGGAAGGTCTCTCTTCATCTAGAAAATTATTAAAGTAGAGAAATTTCTGCCATTAAATGAATATAGTGTTGGATAATAGTGTAATGTTCTAATGTTCTATGGTTTGGGTCAATTATATTATATGAACAAAGAAGATGAGTGCTCTGCTACGCAAAATGTAAAAATTATTTTAATTAGTCCATAAAATTATATATATGACATTGCATTGAGGATTTTAGGTTGGTAATTTTGTCTGTGCGAGAGAAAATATGCATTTTGTGTTTAGTGGAGAACTTTCTTATCTTGAGCGGCTATAGCATATCCTTGAAGAATTCTAGAGAACTATTTCACAAATAAGAAAGAAATTACCTCTCGTATTTTTCTATATGAATTGAAGACTTGGATTGAAGGAAAAATTGTGGAGAATCATTTCTATATTTTGGAGTGCGATGATATAATTTTGCGCGGTAGCTGAAGGACTACCTACGTGATTTTTTATTCTTATTTTTGTAGTTGTTGTATCAATTCAAAAATTTCCTTACGAACTTTAGAATCTTGTGTGTTGAGGTTGTGGCCTCAAGAAAATGGTCACTTTCCATATTATTGTAGTAGTTTTGGCTCTTTGGGGTTGTGGCCAATAGAATTAATTATTACAGAGCAGGGGCTCCTTACTATTAGAGGCTAGCTGAAGATTGTAATTGAGAATATTTTTTAAATTAACAGAGAAGAAGAATCCAAAAAACAAATAAATGATTTTCTACCCTAGGATGGTTTCCACCCAAAATATGAGTGTAATTGTATGGTATTACTTGTACTTGATTTACTTGCATCTCTCATTAAAATTTTGAATTCTGGAAAGTTATTATCCTATAAAAAATTGTAATATTTATTTAATACTCGATGACCGTGCCTCTCAATATTCCTAGATCCCAACAAGTAGAATGTGAGCCAACTCGTCTTAGTGCATCTTAATCATTGAAGTGATAATGGCTTCTCAAAATCTTAAAGTTCCTATTTTGACGTAGAGATCTATGGGATATGGGAAATAATGATGGAAGGACATTTGATGAGCTTGGGTGTTGATGTTTGTGCCATTTTTATGTCATGATATACAATTTTAGATACTCTTCCAATTTATCCTCATGGAAGGAGAGTATCAAAACAATTCTAAGGACACAAACACTATTTTGGGTGAACTTAGTGAGAATATACTCATTAATATGAAGCATTACAAGTCAATGAAGGATGTTTCGGATAGGCTTCAAAAAAAGTATAAAGACAATGATAAGGTGAAGAATATGAAGCTCCAAACATACATAATTAGGTTTGAGAGCTTAAAGATGAATGAATAAGAAATTATTGGTGAATACCTTTTCTTGTTGACAAAGTTACTTACTTGACCAAGGGTATAGATAAAAAAGTTGAATATCAGGTTATTATTCAAAAAATCTTCAGGTCCTTGCAATTAATTCCTTGCAATTAAGGTTTAATATAAAAGTATTGGGAATTGAAGAAGTGTGAGATATGAGCAATCTCACCATGGAACAACTGCTTGGGACTCTTATGGCATATGATATGAAACTTGGAGAGGAGAAATCATAATATAGTGAAGTAACCTTCAAATTTTCCATGAAATACAAAGAACACACCAAGAAAGTAAAGAAATTATCAAAGAAGTTCAAGGAAGACCAAGAATATCCCAACAACGAATCAAATCAAGAATTTAGTGAGTTTAGAAGGAATCTAACAAAGGGTTCTAGAACATACAAAGGAAAACTTACCTTCAAATGTTTTTATTATGGAAGTGTTGGAAATTTTGCATCAAAGTGTTCATTTTCAAGAGGTGAAAAGGAGGAAAAGAAAAAGGAGATGAAGGGAAAGGGAAAAATTCAGAGGTATTAGAAAGGAAAAGCTCAAAGGAAAAATATATTTTACTCGAGAGAAGAAAGTGATTCTCAAGAAGATAGTAGTGATCCATCATCATCCAAAGAGGAGTACAATGAATTTGTTCTTATGAACTTTGACACCAAAGATGAATCTGATCTTGATGAAGAAGAGGGAGATTATGAAGGATACCTCATCAATGCTTTGCATGAGCTAAACAAGGAAACAAACATGAAGAAATTGTCGAAGGATGGAATACATAGAATAAAAGAAGGTAAGTTTGATATTATTGATGAGTCTTTGAAGAAATAAATGCAGGGGCTTGGAAAATTCAAAGAAGTTTTGGTTCATCAACTAAAGAATCAACAAAGCTAGTTGGTCGAGTTCGAGGTGGAGAATGAATACTTAAATTTTAAGATTTGTGAGATTGAATGTCCAAGAACTCATGAAGAAGACATAATTTGTTTAAGCATATAGTTGGATGAGGAAAAAAGAAAGAAGGAAGTACACAGTAATAAGCTAGGAGATTGGGATAAGAATTTCCACAAATTTGAAAAAGAAATTGTTGCCTTAAGATTTGATTTAACAAAGGCAAAAGCTAAGGGAGACTTAATAAAAAAAAAATTCAAGAGATCTAAAGTATTAAATCGTATCTTAATGTGAAATTATCTTGAGAGAAAAAAGAGACTTGAACCAAAAAAAATTCAAGAAATCTAAAGTATTAAATGATATCTTAATGTGAAAATATCTAGAAAGGAAAAAACTTGCATAGGGTTCAATACTCCTCAACAAGATGCTAAAATTAAACTAAGCTCTACTTACAAGGATGCTCTAAAAGGAAGATATGGTAAAAAAAACACTACAACTAACAACAAGAGAAATAAATAAATTGGTGTTCCAATCAAATCAACATAAAATCTTCGTGGAGATTCCAAAAATTAACCATTGAAGCAACAAAGGCCTCTCAAATCTACTCTCCCACATTAGTAGTACAATGTTATGTATTCAACTTTATTTTATGGGTATTGTTTTGCATGTCATAATTTTGAGCACCAAGCCATCAATTTTAGATTGAATTTATGTTCTACAGCTATAAAGGGCTTCATAAATTATTTTTCTCAACTAATAAATGGTTTAATTATTTCATATGTCCTAGTTTTGGTGATAACGAAAGTGAATGCAGATCCAATTTTTCTAGTCTTCCCAAAGAGTTAAAAAAAGTTAAATTAGTAAAAAAATAATAAAAACATAAAAAGATAAATCTATTAAATCCAAAACATGTGGGTTGACATTAACCACCTGTGATAATGACTTATTAACCATAAATACTCCAGGGCAGATGATAAGAAAAAATTCCTACATCGAAAAAAAGAAAATTCCTAAATCATAAATTATAAATATAAAATTTGATTAAATCATTCTTAAATATAAAAGCATATCAATTTAATGATATATCATTAGGAATTGTTTATACTTTCTTAGATTAGAGAAAATAAATAAATAACACAATTTTTGAAATTAAGTTCTATAATTCAAGCATTAATTGGACTCTTTCAAAAATATGAGTACAAGTTTTAATTATTGTGAGTAAAATCTTTTGGTAAAAATCACATTAAAGTAAATTTGGTCTATGCGTTTAGAACCAAACTAGCTAATGTGATTCATCACTAAGACAATATTTTTACTGAAAAGTTTTACTTACAATTTATGGATCACAGAAGCCAAATTCCTAAACTTTTAATTATTTTGAGTATTAGTGTTAATTTATTTGATTCAAAATACATTAATTTCAACCGGTGAATTTTCACATTGTTGTATCAAGAAAATTGTAATTTTAGGATTAATGGGATACATCATTTTGATCATGGAAAAGAATTGAATTTGTGATGAATACTCTAGTAATGAACCTCATCACCATTTAACCAAGACTCCATAAACTTTATTTCAAGAAAATAAATACATTTAAATTGATATAATTTGAAAAATAATATTTAAATATTTGAATTTTATAGAATAGAAAATTATTTTATTTATATCATTAAAAAAAATATGTTAACTTATAAGGTTTGGACTTTAGTCACATGATATATTATTTATTTTTAAAATGCGTTAAAGATGGTCATAGATTTCAGAGTTCAATATAATATGTCATATATATATATATATATATATATATATATATATATATATATATATATATATATACTATGATTAAAATTACAGGCTGTGATTTATTTTATATATAACAACAAGACCAAATTATTAGTAATTAAAAATTTCATATATATAGATTTTATATAAAATATTAATAAATATAAAATTTTATGTCATATATATTATATGGAACTCTGAAATCTAAGACAATCTTTAACCCATTTTAAAAATAAATAATATATAATGTGACTAAACTCCACACCTCGTAAGTTAGATTATTATTTTTATATGATATAAATCTTGATATGTGTAAAGAATGTGTGGGTCCCACTTTCTCCGTCTATTTCATTTAAAAAGGATGAACGGCGGCTCCGCTATTTCATTGATGGTTCTTGATTACGTATTATGGTTCTAGCAAGATTTCAGATTTTGGGTCTAGCAAGATTTCAGATTTCAAATATCATACTTCTTGATTTCAGATTTCATACTTCTGGATTGATTTCAGAATTCAGATTTCATCCTTCTTGATTTCGGATCTTCCCGCATTGAGTCATGCAGAAAATGGAGCAGATAAAGCGGAAGCTTGTGGAATCCGGACTTATCCCACGCGTTCTCTACGATTTCATTCCTCGTATGGAGATCATTCTATACTGCGGCCATAAACGAATCAACATAGGTGATGAAGTAACCCTTGATGAAGTGCAAAACCCAACTATTTATGTTCAACACGGTAGCGCTCGTTCTGATGTAGAGTTACACGAAACCTCCAGGCAGCCGTGTTTAGTAGCATCGGTAACTTTACTTCCCAATTTAATCTATATGTTACTGAAAATATATCTTTATTTATTTGTATTCCTTCGAATTGAAAGTCATATTATTATTTTTTTCATAAAACCGTCATCAGGTTATGACGGATCCTGACGCTCCTGAAGGCGAATATCTGCACTTGTATGTTATAATCCGCCTGAACCCACAACAAATTTCCGATAAAATGGCACGCATAATCCGTTAATTAATTTCATAATAACATTGTTAATCGCTACGTTGTGCAGGTTAAGCTTGCAATACATTTCCGCCGGAAAGAATCTAGGTATCATGACTGCGTTCCTTTTTTTTAACCTTCAAATTTAACGACACATAGTTGTAATATGTTTGTTTCTTTGTGTGCAATATAAGGTGTTCGTCCGACCGTCTTGTTTGCCTATGAACCTCCAAGATGGGGTGTTCGCATGCTAGTTTTTACATGGTTCAAGATTCATGGATTTGTGTCCAATATTGCTCGGCCCAACTCCCGCAGGAACTTCTGTACCAGAGTTTTCGCGCATACTTATGCCCTTGGGGCGCCGCTGGGTGCTACTTTTTTCAACATCAAGTATGAGAATGAGAAGCAGAAGGAAAAGGAATTGTCCACTTCCATCACTGCTCAAAAAGTAGTTGTGAAACAGGAATTTTTGTATGAAAATGAGAAGGAGAAACAAAAGGAATTGTCCACTTCCATCACTGCTCAAAAAGAGGCAGTTGCGAAACAGCAATTTGCAGTTGTGAAACAGGAAATTTTGTATGAAAATGAGAAGGAGAAAAAAAGGAACGAGGGCATCGAGTATGAAAATGAGAAGGCGAGACAAAAGGAATTGTCCACTTCCATGACTGCTCAAAAAGAGGCAGTTGTGAAACAGGAAATTTTGTATGAAAATGAGAAGGAGAAACAAAAGGACGAGGGCAGTGAACCGTCCACTTCCATCGCTGCTCAAACTAAAAATATCAAGTACGAAAATGAGAAGGAGAAACGAAAGGATGAGGGTAGTGAATTGTCCACTTCCATCACTGCTCAAAAAGAGGTAGTTGTGAAACAGGAAGTTTTGTAGGAGAACAGTAGGAGGAGCAGAATTTCAGTCTGACGGGGTGCTGCTTTATTCACTAGCGTCATGTATGAAAAATAGATTGAAAAGATAATGTAGAATGAAGCTGTAAGACGAAAACATTTAAGAATATTTAGTATTGACATTTCTTTATCCGTTATATACCTCATATTTTACTGTCTTTATAGTGCTGTTGGATGTGGTTATGCTGAATACAATATCATTTCCTGCGAGTTGTTCGATTTGGTTACGCTGAACATTTCTTTATTTTAAAAAATACAGTATCAAATTACGTTACATTACGCTGTGTATATCAAAATACGATGTATGTTTACCGTTCAAATGCAGTATATGAATTCTTATGCTTTAAACATAGTATATGAATGTTGTGTATGCATATTTTGAAATAAAATAAAACTGTGAACAAATAGTTAAAAGTTTTCTTTGCGTAATTGGAGCAACCTATTCCTATTGAAAATTTTGCTTTATCTCTGCCCAGAACGAAATTTTACGTTATTTTAAGATATATGTTTCTCTGTTTATTGCTCCAGGTGTATGCACAATCTTTTATTTTCAAATTCACTTATGCTCCCTATGTCTTCCCAGAAAGAAATTTAACGTTATTTTTCGATAAATGTCTTCGCTGTTTATTGCTCCAGGTGTATGCACAATCTTTTATTTTCAAATTCACCTATGCTCCATATGTCTCCCAGAAAGACATTATATGTTATTTTTCGATATATGTCTTCTCTGTTGCTCAAGGTGTAAGCACAATCCTTTTGTTTTCAAATTCTTCATTAACTTATAATATATTTTATTTTCAATTCAATTGGTATTTGTCCATAGGTTATAAAATGTGATTGCAAAATAAATTGTTCCCGGGAAGAAGAAAGAATGAAAAATTTTTAAATCAGATTTTGCGGTCTAAGAGATTGCAGTTTATATCTCCCAAATTTGAAAATTAGACCATAAGGAGGAGGACATAGAATTCATAGTGCACCATCTTTGGGGAGGTATTAGAAACTAATCTCGTTGAACATACTTATTAATTTCTGGATTATAAATTGATATAATGAAAAGGGTAATCTGCATTCGATCAATTAATCTTTCTCCATAGCTTTTTAATATTATAAAATCAAAAGATTTTTGGAATATATTGCAATCTATTTATTAGATTTTTAATATTATAAAATTAAATTATTCAAAAGTATTAAAATCTCAAAAAGCAGAAAAATTGATAATTTTTAGAATAAAATTTTTACTTTTAGTATTAATCACATAAGATCATGAATTACTAACCAGTTTCAAACCAACCAATATAATTCATCTTCATGACAAAATAATATATTAATAATAATTTAAACTTTATTAAATCAACAAAATCTAAAAATAAATGAAGTTGAATATAATTCGAACTAAATTGATAACGTTTTAAACTTTTTAAAAACTATTAAAACATATTATAATCTCAAAAATCTGAAAATAAATGAAGTTGAATATAATTCAAGACCTTTATTCCTAAGAGGCAAGATTTCAAGAGGAATATATTATGAACCAGGAATATTGGGTAAAAGCTTTTGGGATGTTTTCCATTGTCTGATCTTTGTAATTTAAAGGTGGATTTGTGGTTTTTTTAGTTATATGAATTTAAAAGTGAGTTTGTAGTTTTTTTTTTTTTTAATTATATAAGGAATGTTTTTAGTGTAAGATATATTTTTAAATAGTATAATTCTTGTAGTTTAAGGATATTATTGAGAGGTAAATGTGAGAGATCTTTATAATTATATGAGTATGTATTGTTATAGAAATAATTTTGATATCATATTTATTACTTAAAATTTTTAGGATGTAAAATTATTTTAAAGTTATTTTTTGTAAAATTATTTAAATTTATAATTAAAATATATAATCTATACAAAAATTTTGGGATTTTTTTTTGTAAAATAATTTCATTTTATAAAATTTGGTAGAAGGGCTTTTGAGAAAAGAATTTAATTTGTAAAAAAATATGGAAAATTATTGCATCTTACATAACTCTAAAATTTTATTTGGTATTTATGGTTACTTGTACAAATTAATGAAAAAAATTTAATTCTTCGAATGCAAAATAAAATATAATGGAAGCCTTCCATCAACATGGAATTGTGAAATCAGAAAGGTGAAGATATGAAGAAAAAATAAATATTGATTAGAGTGAGGAATTTGTTAAACATTTTGAACACAACCCATTCTTAATATGTAGTTTCGAAAAAGAAGATGAAGAAGATGTGTTGTTTTAAAATTATCACTCTTAAAATAATATGACCAGAAATACATTTTTGGCAAGATAATGAATTTCTTACCACTCAAGTGAATTTTTGAAAATGAAAACTAAGTTCATTTGATGGGAGGGAAATATATAACCAAGATATGTTTCATGAACCAAAATTCAACACAATCCAATCTTGTAAGTAAAAGATAATTAACTAATAAGTATTAAAAAGTTATATTTAAACATAATTGTAAGCCAAATATTTTATTAATTTTCCCTTCATTGTCTTGTGGCCCATATCTCAAAGATATGGAGCAAGAGGTTTCCTCTAAATATCATATAGGAGTGGCTTTATGTCATTAAAGGTCCCACACATGATTTCTCATTGTACAAGAGCAATGCATATTTGAAATTTATTGATTGAACTTGTTCTACAAGAAGCAAAGGGGGAAGGGAATTTAATTCAATAATGAAAATAACTCTGATTGGGGCTTTATGTAATTAAAGGTCCCACACATGATTTCTCATTGTACAAGAGCAATGCATATTTGAAATTTATTGATTGAACTTGTTCTACAAGAAGAAAAGGGGGAAGGGAATTTAATTCAATAATCAAAATAAATCTGATTGGGGATATGAAATTAGAAATTAATATGTAAAATTTTCTCTTAAGCTCAATAATTTCTCCCCTATGATAACTCCATTTTTTAGTAGGAATATCTATTTTTGGGATTTATTTACAATTTGGAATGACACATATGTATTGAATTTTAGAATAAAAGTAAGAATTTTTAAAACATCTTTTAACACTCCAAAATCATAGCTAAGTCAGTATTATATTAAAATCCTTAGAAAAGATAGAGAGGGGATTAGCTTAAACAAAATTTGTAATTTCTATAGATATCATGGAATAAAAAGACAATTTGCTACTATGTGTAACCACAACAATGTATTAGAAAAGAAGAAATGTACAATTATTGAAATGGATGGAAACATGTTCAAGGGAATATATCTTGTAAATAGTTATTGTATATAATCATTGATAAAAAATGTATATTTTAAATATTTATGCCTTTAAGGTAGTTAAGGAAAACTTGAAATGACAATAATAATTTTGTAGATCATTTTCAAGTTTTGTATTATATGGCATATCTACACATTCTTTATTAAAGGTGACATATAGTAGATTAAAAATTCCAACTTTCTATATTTTTAGGGTAGTATGAAAAAACTAAATTCCCTAGATTCTACAATCCATTAACCAAGTATATGTTTCAAAGTCTAAATTTCTCTTTAAATGAAAGGAAGTAACACAAAAATATGAACCATAAATAATGGTATATCCTTTATTCGTGTTCTCACGAGGTGTATTGAAAACCTCATTCAACTAATAGCACAAGTTCTAGAGGAATTTCTAGTTCACTCAATATTTTCAAGTCCAACATCAACCTCAACTACTCTAAGAAAAAGAAAAAAAAAATCTGAATAACATCTATCATATAACTTCTAGTCCATTTGATACTTTTATTTTTAGTAACATTTTAGTTGAAATCAACATATTTGAAGAATAAAAAAATAAAAGTGTGGGTTGATAAATGAATGAATGAACGAAATGATTCCAAAAATCAAGAGCTTGGTAGTACCAACATGACTACCTAAAATAGCCTAAAAGACATAGAGAATCACGAGGTATCTTAAAGAAGGCATGCTTTTTTCAACAGAGAAATAGATGGGTTAGAGAAAGAGGTATCATGAAATAAAAATATGACGTAGTGCATTATTATTAGATAAAGAGGTAAAAACAAAAACAAAAAATATAGTGCTGTTGTTATGATCCGTAAGTTGCTATTTAAGAGTACTTTATTAGTTAGCTCATAACAATAAATTTGATAAATTATACTTAAAAATATGAAATATGCACTATGTATGTTTATTTCTCTTGAAGTTCCCGCATATGTAAATTATTGTTTCTTTCATATGCATTCAACATATAATTATGAAGAAAATAGATAAAAATGAAATAAAAACTCACAAACCAAATTTGGCTTTAAAGAAATCCTTTTAGGAGAGTATCCACAAAATATAGGACATGGTCCTCTTCTTGATTTTTCATGGAAGGCTCATAGAGTTTTATATTAATTATATTCACAACTCAATAAATGTGTATGTATGGTAGTTGAATGAGTTTATAGATATTTTCTCCCACCTTTTCATGTATCTCAAAGGGACCATATCCCAAAGCCTTAATTTTATTACTAGGACACTATATCATGTCCTTATTCAACTCTAACCATACTTTATCTCCCACTTATACAATGTCTCTTATACATGTATATGGGTATGCCTCCTCATCACAACATTTTTTTCATACCTCAAGGAATCCCCTCTAAAATCCCCCCTTACTCTGACTTGTTGCCCATATCCAATATCCAAAGGTGAATGCGATAATATCCATAAAAATTTCCAAATGGAGATTGGCTAGTAGAAGTGTGGACTTATCTATTGAAAGAGTGTTGTATTATACCATATTTTCATCTTAGAACTTTGAATACTTCTTATTGTAGCCCCTCAAAATATGCACCAACGAGTAATTGAATAGTTATGTCTTCTCATATTTTTGTGGAATGAATTTTGTAGGCCTCTTCAATTTCATGTCCATATTATTCAGCAATGTAGTCCAAAAGGAAATAAGAAATCTTGTTTCTCTCTTTGAAACAATGCTCATTGGTATCCAATTTGCACCTAGACCTATCCAAATAATAATGTCACTACTTACTTCCTTCTAATTGTCTGTTTATAGAGCATTAGAACAAAAACCTAAATGAACCTATCAAATATGATGAAAAGGTAGGTATGCCCCTTCTTGGTTGTTGGTAAGCCTCCCACAAATTCCATGGAAATAATCTTCCAAGGACATGTGGGTAAAGGTAAGGATGATATAGATATTGTTAACTGATTTTTTTTCATGCTTGTACTATAGCATGCATCCTCTATATGTTCTTGCATCTTAGGCCAATACAAATACCTTTCTAAGTTCGTTATTTTATTCCTTGCATTAAAGTGCCCCTCCAACCTTGGAGGTGTGAGCCTCTATAATTAGCGGCAATTTCTCACTTTTAGGAATGCATAACTTATTCAGAATATAGTGTAACTCATACTAGATATTGTATTCAATGTCACTACCACTATCATGCACATGCTTCTTTCTATACAACTTTTGAAACACCTCCTTTAAGTTCTCATCATTTGAATATGCCTATCTCTATGCATAATCAATGAGTGGCTTCAATTTATTTAGATTTACCAAGGTTGTGATATTTGAAGTGGATGGCCTTAAAATCTTGTTGGTTAACTTGTGTTGAACTTCTTGTAATTGATCAGTAAATTAATTTTTTATAGAAACCGCACCCACTTGTAATTTGTAATATTTTATAGCTTACTTTGGGCCTGCAGGTAATATAGTGGATGGTGATCTCTGTGGATCATTATCTCCTTTAAAATTAAATAGCGCGTCCACTTTTTTGTACTTTTCACCACAATATAGATCTCCTTTTCATAGGTAGAATAGTTAAGAATTTCCCCATGAAATACTTTATAATTTTAGCATACAACCTTTCCTCCCTACATCGAGAACACTCCCCTAGCATACCCACTCAGATCTGTCTACACTTGGAATGGATGTTACATGTTGGTAATGCTAGAACTAGTGCTTGACTAATATTCTTCTTTATCTCCTCAAGACACATTTCTAATGCTTTCCCTTCTTGAAACTACTTCCACCTTTTGTCATAGAATGAAGTGGTGCTACTACCACAAAAAATAAGAATATGCATTTTTTGAGCTATAATTTTTTCCCTAATAAAACTCATCACCTTAAAAAGATTAATATGCACCAACAATTTCATGATGCTCTCCATCTTGAGGAGATGTATTTTTAGCTCTCCTACACTTATCGAATACCCCATATGAAGTAAATTTTATTTTCAAACTAAATATTCTTAATATATGCTAGTAGAAAGGTGTTATTTAATGTGTATTGAACATGTGTCAAATGTGAGATGTACAGTTTCCCGAGTAAATATATGTAATAGTATATCATCCAACAAGGTAATATAAAATAAATCTATAAAAGGGTGAATTGTATCATTCATTAACTTCATAAATGTCATTTTTGTGCATAGTTCAATGGCATGAATAAATATGCATATAAACCTTGCCTATTTTTTAAGGTGGTCTTTCAGGTACCTTCCTCTCTAACTTGAAAATGATAATATCTAGACTATTTCTAGTTTGATGAAGTATTTCTCTTTCTACAAGCGATCCAATAAATAATCTATTCTAGGTAGGGGGTACTTATTATTATATTTGTTCAATGCTCTGCAATATATACACATGCACCAAGTCATGCCCTTTTGGTACAATGGAGATGGATGAACCACATGGTCATGTACTTGATTGAATGACAACTTGTTCCAGTAGCTGCTACAATTGTTTCTCTACCTCACTTGGTTCTATAATATAATTTCTATACAACCCAATGTTTCAAAACGCAAATTCCAGAAATAGTTTGACGTTGTGCTCCACTTCCAACTTGTGTGGTAACCCTTTAGGATGCCAGAAGACATCCCTATATGCTTATAACAACTCTTATTGTCATTATTTCTATTTCTTAGTACACTCTTCCAGGGATGCATTTCATGTTATTGAATCTTCTACATAATATTTTATTCCTAAAAATAGAAAAATCTACTTATATTTATAAATGATCAGTTGCTCGGCTTCATTGGCACTTTCCAATGCAATTTTTGACCTTCCTTTATGTATGTTGATCATGAAAAATTTTCCATCCTTGGAAATCCGTCAATGTTTGTTTCTCTGCATGAATATTTCATCCTACATATACATGTATATACTTCCAAACACCACCCCACATACATCAAAGGGAACTAAATTTAGTTCTACTTCATCAATAAAATGATCATTGGTAGAAAACCTAATTTTGAACTATTTTTCTACCATTAACTCTGCATCCTTATTTACCCATCCCAATGGAAATAGGATTTGATGATCATGAAATTCCAATCCCAATTTCTTGACCAAATCTATTGCAATGGAATTTGACTGTGATCCTAAGTCAAACAAAGAATCAATATTTTTCTTATTAACCTATATATTTATGTGGACTAGTTTGGCCATTCTTTTTCTTCCTTTTGCTGAATACTACTCAATTTAACCTCCTTCTACACTAATGTACAAATTATCTTCTCATCCACATTATGGATTCTTTTAATATAATTGCTTGAATCAATGGTCATGAGATTCTTCTTCTTATTATCTTTCTTTTTATACTTTGGCTTAAGCTCCAGATTTAACTTCTAAGACTTATCATCTATATGACCATTAATATTACAATGGTTGTAGTGGTTGTTAGGATCCTCGTGCTTGTATTTTTTGGATTCTATATTTCTATATTCTCCCATTTTCTAATTATTCTCTTCCTTCTTAAAAATCTCTCATTGATTCGTCTCCTTTAATCCACTTGATTTCCCTCTATTCATGTCTATGTTCTCTAGGTACTGTGACTATACACAAGCCTTGTCCATAAATATAGGCTTTAAGAGCATCACTTTCTTCTATAGATGGTTGTGTATAACCCCCACATACTTGGGGAGTGCAATTGGGTTCTTTGGCTGGATATCCAACATTATATCCATATTTCATAATCTTATTATGTACTCTTATGCACTCTTCCCATGCTTCTAGTTCAAGTAGTGCCATGGGATCCATTTCTCCTCTATATAGCCGATAGGGTAACATTATGAATTTATGGAGGTTTTCAATTACTCTAACTTAGTAACTATAGGATATCCCTCTAACATGAAGGTATCCATAAAGACTTCCAACTAGGATAGGGCATGATCCTCTAATTTTAGCCACACAAAATTTATCTTCCTCCTCTATTTGATGAACATTGAAATAAATTTTAATTGTTGTAGCTAATAATCCAGATTCAAAGTGTCATTATCACCTTGGTATGAATTGATATTCATGTTGGCTTTCATTTTGAAAAATAATTATGAATGGTTCATAGTACTCAAATTGGGTTGATCTTTTGAATATCCTAACTTTGAATCATTCTATGTTTCATCCAAATCTCTTGACCTCTTGTCTAATATTTCATCTACGTTAGAAAACCCATAATTTCCAAATAAAAGAATATTACTTCTCATGTAAAAAATGAGGAGATTCACATTAAGAATTATGTTTTCAACTTGTGCTTCCATCTATGAAAAAATCCCCTATGTAAGATGATGAATGTTATTCACAGATTCGTTGGACATGAGTAGGGTATTTTTGACTTTTTTTCTCTGTTTTTCTAGATCCCCTACAAACCTCCACAACACACCCAAATAAACCTACTATTATATGAATATGATCCATAAACTATCATATATATTCAACACAATAGGTCAACACAACCTATGTCATAAATTATACTTAAACGTGAAAAACACACTATGAGGGTTTATTTCTCCTTAGGTTTATGTATTTTTATATTACTATTTCTTGCATATGTATGGAAGTTATAATTGTGGAGAAAACAGAGAAAAGAGAAATAAAACTCATCAACCACATTACACACAAAATATATCCTCGAAAACCCTTTTGGGAGAAAACCCAGCTTGAAGGTGAGGAAACCTTGCTATCTTTTTCTTAATAGAAAATAAGTTTTAGTACAAACAAGTATTACATGTGGCTGGTATACCATTACATTAAAAATATACTTTTTTTGTTGTCTCTCCCTATCCCATACTCTACTTTTCTATGGAACAAATCAACTAAAAAAGAATGAAACCCCTTTTACTCCTGGTGCCTAGTTATAACATAGGTCAATAATATATTAGTGGTTAGGTTCTACCCCCTTAACTCTTAACAAAAAATATAATATGTTATATTCTAGTCTTATTCATCATAATTACATCAATATCCCATTTTTAGTGAGTTATGGGGGTTGACATGACATCCTTTCAAATTATCGAAGTGAAAAAAAGAAGTTAAAATTTTGAGTAGCATAAATTTTGCATACAATCTTCGATTGAGGCAATTATTGCACCATTATAAAGGTTTCTATGAGTATTGCAACACTAGATTCAAAATTTTTACCAAAAAAAAAAATTATTTGATGCCTCAAAATGCTCGTGGAATATTTCAAACCCCAATTTTCCAAACTTGAACTTGTGAGTAAAAATGGTCCTATGAGCTAATTCATCCATTTTTCCATTCTAAGAGAATAAATATGAATGAAAATCAATTTAATTATCCATTTCTTGATCATTTTAATAATTAAAAAAAAATTGTCTAATTTTGTAGATTAAAAAAAATGAAATATCATTTAACCAAAAGCTTTAATTAAATTCAATTATGTATGTTGTGCTAATAATTATCATTAACAAAGTATATATAAAATTGTTCAAGTGGTTAAATCAAGATAACTATTGAGAAAATATTATTGTAGTAGTATAATAAATGGTTGAACAATGAGACCAATGAATATTGTGATTTCCAATATGATATTATGTATCTTTTATCCTCATGAAGCCCAAGAATATTATTTTGTTTAAGGTGGCATAGCTACATATTAAATTCAACATAATGTAATGAATCCCATGGTGTTGCTTGAACTCATGCATTATAAGGTTCTCTTTCTTAGCTAGTAGCTCCTTCCTCAAACTTCTCCTATTTGAAATCCACACCGATATTTATTTATCACGGTTCTATTTTATACTAGTATACTACATGGAATTAGATGCATTATATGTATATTCATACGTCAAAGTGTGGGAAATGTTGTTGTAATTGATTTCAAAGACAAGGAAAGCCTACTTATGTTGAATTAAAATGAAGATTATTTGAGATATTTTATTCAAACATTTGATGTATCTCATTCCTCATGATTATCCTCTTTGGAGTCCATACCAATCTTGATTCATCATTGTTTCATCATCTTATAGTAGTAGATTATACATAATTCAATGCATAAAATCTATATGTGAACATTATAGTGTTGAAAATAATTTTGTTTTAATGAGGTCAAATACATGGATATCCTACTTATGCATAAGTTAAATATTGTAAAATGAATATTGTTGGAAATAATGCTTTTGGACTTTTTATGCCCCATTTGAATATCTTATCTTTCAATTCCTTCTTACTCCACTTACCTAATTCAAATTGGATCATATGTATGGTTGATAAGCTTATTCTAAGACCTTTCATATGATATATGGAAATCAATTTAATTCGATAGGGGTGAGGAGATATGAAATATTTTGTCAAGATACCCAACCAAATTACAAGCACGCGAACCAAATTAGATTTATATGCAAGCCCCATAGGTGTAGCTAAAAACACTATAAATAAAGGAAATACGATTTCCTTTTCACACAATCCAAAAAAGAAGAGATCTTGGGGTGATTCTTTGAATCTAAAGGTGGAAGAAAAAATACTGTTTTATAGGGTGAACAAGTCATATGGGATGTTTCACTATAAATTTTCTTTTGGAATGTTTTTGAACATGAAAATTAAAGGTTATAGAAATAAGAGCTCCATGTACAAGTGGTTTAAATTTTATACCTTTATCCACTATTATTTCAAAGATAGTATACAGATGTTATACTTCCTCAATGTTCATAACACATGTCAATTTGGTATTTTTGTGATAAATTTTGTTCTAGGAAGTTTCATAACTTGGAAATTTTAAGATACATATAGAATATATCCATATATTTGTGATTAAATTGTAGACCTTGTTTCACTATATTTTCGAAGCTATGGTCCAAGGAAGTTAGGAATATTGAATGCTCACAAAATTGGATTCAAATAGTTTATATTAGTATTTTCACGACAACTTTGATTAAAATTTGGAGACATAGGAGAGATATAAATGTATCTATAGTATAAATTTCAGACCATGTTTCTATGGAATTTTAGCTATATGATTTGAGGAAGTTAGTGTTCTTGAATGCTCATGAAACATGCTTCAAACGAGTTATCTTGTCATTTATATTTAAATTTATTTATGTGATCTCTTGGACTATGAAATTTGGATAAGATAGAGAATAGATCTCTAGGTACATCTCGTAGAAATTTTAGAACTAGATTTGAAAAATTGGATATTTTTTCATGCTAAGAAATATTTTCTTGGGAAGAAGACAAAAGTGATCAGTTTCGTGAGATGGAGACTTCGTGAAGGAAGAAGAAATTAACATAGTTGGTGAGGATGAAAGAAAAAATAAGACTTGGTGAATGAAAAATTAATTAATATAAGTTATGAAGAAGCAAGGAAACTCAGTGAAGTAGGTTGGTTCCTACAATTAATTGCAATAGCAAGGACTGATGGCTCTTGCAGGTTGGTGCCCACAAAGTAGCAGATGGTATTGGTCTCTTTTATAGCTTGGTTTCTACCAAGTAGTACAAGGTACTAATGTATCCTCTAGGTTTGTGCCTACAAGGTTGGTGCCGACAAAAAGGGAAAGGTGATTGGTTTCTCCGATTTATATATTATATTAAAATTCTTATTTATGAATATATTTCATTAATAAGTTAATTTATTATATTATTAGTAATATTTTATAAATTAATATTAAAATATTAATAAATTAATACACTAACCTATTAGAAATATACAACATATTAATATTTTTATTGTATTGTGTAAACACTATATCATTAATTATATAAACATATTATTATATTATTATCATTAATAAAATTAATCCATATTTTTCTATCTTTAGTTTTTTAGTCTTTTTATTTTAGGGTTAGGTTTTCCCTTTATCAAAATTTTCCTTTCCTTCCTTCTCCTTCATTTATTTATATTTATTCATCGCCCCTTCATTGTCTTCTCTTGAACATTTTTTCCTAATGATGGTTCCTATTCTGGACTCGAAACGTTGGCTTGAAAATCGAATTATGGATCATATTCTAGATTTATTTTCTCCGAAGAAAAATTTTAATCATATTTTCAACTTATCACCTTATGGTTACTAAAATTTCAAGTGTGCAAAATCATTAGACGGAGAACTAAATTTTGCATTGAATTGTTAACAATGCTACATAATTTTGGTAAACCCACTTGAAAATTTGAAATAAAAAAATAACCACTTTGTAATATTTAGGTGAACAAACATTTAAAAAAAAATGAAAATATATGAAATAACTGCATCTCTTAAATAATTTTTTTTATATGTATTTTCAATTTTTATTAGTATGAATGAACCCAAATGTATGCATAGTTGCTGCTCTTTAGACGTCGACTCTTTATTTCTACATGCCACCTTGAAGTTGGTCAGAAATTGTAAGGAGATAAGTCAAAATACATTTCCATACTGAATGGTTCATATTTGTATTCTTTTCTTCAAATATATATTTCACCATGGGTCATATTGAATCTACTTTCCATTTCGTTCTTTTAAATTTTGATTTTGTTAGTAATTTTTTATTTCAAGATCCATTTTTGAAATATATTAATGAGATAGTGATTAATATTTGGATGATTTTTAAGGATGTGAATAATTTTATATATTTACGTTTTTCAATTACATATACTTATATAAATTTTCTTAAGATGGTTCAAATATTTATATAATGGTCTATAACTTATTTATCAAGGAAAGTAGGATCTTCCCTTACCATTAATCCCTTTTAGAAGGACATGAAGGAGAACCATGTTATATAGGTTAAGCCATAATATGTTTTCAAATTAGTCATTTCTATGATATCATTGATTTGGTTCCACATTAGTAATGACTAGTTTGCATCGTTTAAATTTTCTAAAATCTAAGGTTATAAAAAACTAGAGTATGTTAGAACACAACATACTAAACATTAATGATTTCATAGATATTGATCAAATAATTGATAAATATATAAATCCAATAAATGATCATGAGAAATATGATAAAATACATAAAGAATATATTATTACTTCTCCTATTATTAGTTTCGAAAAAATTAGTTTAAAATGTAAAAAAAATCAACACAGGATTAGCACTGTGGGATTGTATCAAAAAAAAATATTAAGCATCACAAGTTGATGCAACAATGTATTTGAAAATTATATTTATTTTTCTTTAATTCGAAAGATAAATAATGGATCTAAAATTTCTATTAAGAACCTAGTAAATAATGAATATATGGTTTCTCTCATGATGTGAATATTACCATATCCATTTTCATTTGTTGAGTCTTTGCATCTACTTGAGGAGAATCAAACACTTATGTTTGATTTGTATGGACATAAAGGAGGCTATATTAGAATGAAGAATAAAATTCATACACTATCAAGAGAACATTTAGTTATGTCAATGGAAAATATAAATATACCGACATTTATAATAATGCATCAAGTTATCGAATTTCAAATTTCATTATTTTGATAATACTTAATACTTCAAGAGACATTATGTAACAAGACCATATGACTTGGAATTTGATGAAAATAATTAGGATAGGAAAACATTATCGAAGGATATGAAGAACAAGTAGTAGGCCATTTTTGATATGTAGAATAAAAAACTTAATTAATAAGGTATAGATATATTGGTATTTCAACATAGGCCCATCTTTCCATTATACATGTCACAAATATTGATATGTAAATTTTATTGAAAATAAGGTGTGTAACTAATCTATTCCTAAGACTATAAAATATTACCTTGTAATATTATTAGACTTATTATATTCAAAGATATGTTTATGTTCATGTCACATTTAATATTAATTTTAGTTATAATTTGGACAATCTTTCATATGTCATTAGCCTAAACAAAATATACCCACCGTAAGTGACATAACTAGTAACCATAATCCTTCTATAAAATTTCAAGGAGACAATGTGCTTTATACTCCTTATAATAATTAAATTTCTAATAAAAATGGAATTAAGAAAATCCAATCTCTAAACATTCCATGTATATTCACACATTTCTATATATATATATATATATATAATACCTTACAAGATAGACACCCAATGGTGAGTACTTTATTACACATATTAATAAGGAAATTGATGGTATAATGTATCGTGAATATTTTTATTCTTGGTCACAAACAAAACCATGAAACATTTTTCCATGGCATAAAAAAACACTACGGAAAAATTATAAATCATTTTCGTAAACGTCATTACATTTTTTATCTACTAGATGTTTTAAATTTAGAAGAAATACATAGCCCACATGACATACTCAAAGAAAAATATGAAAACTCTAAAATGTAACAACTTGTCTCTCAACATGGAGCATATATCACATTTTAAAATAAAGAAATAAGAGATTTATTCACTTATTTTCAAATCCAATGTAAATGAACCACTAACAACTTCCTCCATTTTTCACAACAAAACATACGATAATATTGCAAAACCTTAGTTTTAATTCCAACTAAAAATGATTATAAACCAAAAATAAAAATGTTCTATAAGGGGGGATTGTACGTATGAGGAAAATCCCTCTTAATCCTAGGAAATGAAAATTCTCTAGCGAGTCCAACTCCATGGGTATACTGTACTTACTTATAGAATGAATTGAAAAGAGATTATTTATTCCAATTGTTTCTTGCATAATGTAAGTCACTACAAAATAAAGAGACATCGCAAACTAGGTTGGATATGACGTGAGTATCATTGAAAGAAAAAGAGCAATATGACGAATGATATATTTCCATGAGAGGTGGAATTGCTTTTTAGACATCCATACATGTGGGATGTGGGATTGACGGAGATGAGAGTGTTCATATGATTGTCAATTGAATTTTTTCATGTGGACCTTAGAGCTCCAACTATAAATAGAAGACCATTGAAAAATCATGGCCAGATATTTAAATACAACCAATAATTACCTTTAATCTTGAAATGATAAAGAAATATACATGAAAATGATGAAAAACATCCAAATTAAGAATGAAGATGAATAATATATATTTCTAAATAAATAGATATATAACATGATTGACATATATAATGAACTAATATTAACGTATTTTTAATTAACAATGTAGTAAAATCATCAACCCACACAAATATTAAACCCACACAAATATTAAAGAGGAAGGAGACATATAAATTCTAAAGTAGGTAAAAAAAAAAAAAAAAATGAACAAAAATGGAAAAGAAATGAAAAAAATAACTAAGGAGAAACTTAAAATGCCCATCAACACAAAGAAAAATCACAGAATAGCTTCATCCACTTGCCGTTAATCTTTTGCATTTAAATGTTAATGACAATCCTCAACATGATAATACACACAAACACATGGATATGCATCACAATTATATTATATAGGGAGACATTTTCTTCTAGCTCTATTTTTCAACATTAGATGGTACCACACTACACTTTTAAGTCTGACTTGAGTGTAGGGTGACATCTATGAAGAAGGAAATGAGTAAGGGAATTTGAATTTTCTTATTTGGAATTCTAATTTGAAATTTCCTTATAAAAGGAAAACTTCATCAATCAAAAAAAGGATTTCCTCATCTCCATAATTATCTAGATGTACCAAAATTTTGAGATTCCCACCGAGAATTAGAGTGAAAATGACATCATATATTTCCATTGAAATTATTTTTATCCATGAATTCCACCCACGGAGCATAGTGAACAAATATGGCTCAAGGATGCTTATGCGTAAAAGTAGCCATGGAAGAAAAGTATGTCACCTCCATCAAAAGAAAAATAAAAATGAAGAAGATGAAAAAGTAAAAATTCAATGGGTATAAACAAATATTGCACCAAAATCATACTCACCTCACTCAGATAACTACCAAAAAATGATTGTGAGAAAATATATGTAACATTGAGTAAATTTGGTGCATATTGATAGAAAAGACATAATTTCACGTAGATGACCACTATCATAGTAGATAAAAATAAAAAAGAATTTAGAGTTTACCAAAATAATTTCCAATGATATGCACATTAAGACAGGGTACATTATTATCATATAGATCGTTTGATTCATATAATAACAAGAGTTGTCATACAAGTAGCTATTTTAGTATCCCCATAAATCTATATATGATTAATGTTCTACAAAAACAATAACTATAAATAAATCAAAATAAAATTATACCTAGCTCGTGCTTAGTCTCCTATATTATAATGGTGTTCAATTCATGATATATAACTCCCTATATTTTTCCCAATATCATCGTTTCCTTCTTCTTTAGAACCTTACTTAGGCTAATTAGGTCACGCCTTTGTTGGCATTGTAGTGTTGGAATTGATGTCAACAATAAATTAACACTCTTTTCCTTCTAACGATGTCTTATATTATTTGTATTGGGTTTCATGTAAGATATTCTATGATTGTAACAATGCATTCATTCACATGTTAATCTCCTAAATCTAAGATGCAACTTCAGTGAAATAAGGATACAAACTCCATGTGTTAAGGCATCTTCTCTCGAAAATAGTTATGCACAAAGTGAAGGTATCAATATCATCATTGGGATTCCTATACTATCAGCAACAATGTTCTCTAGGATCCAATTCTATCCTAGGGAACATAGTTGTAGGTGGAAATTAAAATTTTGAACACACTCAGCTAATTCCATTTTCTTTTTCTATGGTATTTTCACATGGTGTTTTCTCCAATAGTTCGAGGAAGGTTTCTCTTCATTTAGAAAATGATTAAAGTTGAAACATTTCTCTTATTAAATGAATATAGTGTTGAATAATAGTGTAATGTTCTAATGTTATGTTAACTAGGTCAATTCTATTGTATGAACAAAGATTTTGAGTGCTCCATTACTTAGAATGTGATTATTATTATAATAACTCCATAAAATTATATTTATATATATATATATATTTCTTTGAGGATTTTAGGTTGTTTATTTTATGTGTGTGAGATAAAATATGCATTTGTTGCTTAGTGGAGAACTCTCTTATATTCAGTGGTTATAGAAGATCCTTGAGGAATTCTAGAGAACTATTTCACAGATAAGAAAGAAAATATATTTCATGTTTTTCTTTAGGAATTGAAGTCTTTGATTCAAGGAAAAATTGGGGAGAATTGTTTCTATCTTCTCAAGTGTGATGATATAATTTTGAGCGGTAGATAAAGGACTACCTACATGATATTTTTATTTTTATTTTTGGAGTTGTTTGTCAATTTGAAAATTTCCTTGTAAACTTTATAATCTTGTGTGTTGAGGTTGTGGCCTCAAGAAAATGGATTTTTTCCATATTATTGTAGGAGTTTTGGCTCTTTTTTTTGTTGTCTCCAATAGAGTTCATTGTTAAAGAGCAGGGGATATTTACTAGTATAGGCTAGTGAAAGACTGTAATTGACAAGACATTTTAAATTAATAAAGAAGAAGAATCCAACAAAAAAATCACTAATTTTATACCCTATGAGGGTTTCCAACCATAATATCAATGTATTTGTATGGTATTACTTGTGCTTTATTTACTTCATGTGTCGTTAAATTTTGGAATTTTGTAAAGTTATTATCCAAAAAAATTTGTAATATTTATGTAATACGGGGTCATCCAGCCTCTCAATATTGCTAGATCCCAATAATTGGTATTATATCCAAGTCATTTGAGTGCATCTTAATCATTTAAAGGATATTTTAAGGGGATCATGGCTTCTCAAAATCGTAGAGTTCCCATTTTTGACGTACATAACTATGGGATATGGAAAATAACGATCGAAATACATTTCATGATCTTGGGTGTTGATGTATATGCCACTGTTATGTCATGATATGTAATTTTAGATACGCTTCCTATGGATCCTCATGGATAGAGAGTATAACAAAAAAATTCCATGGAAAAAAATACTATTTTGGGTCGAATTGGTGAGAATATACGCATTAAGATGATGCATTACAATTCAAGGAAGGATATTTTGGATAGGATTCAGAACAAGTATGAAGGTAATGATAATATGAAGAACGTGAAGGTCCAAACCTATATAATTAGGTTTGAGAGCTTATAGATGAAAGAAGAAGAAATTATTGGTGAATAATTTTGCAGTGTTGAGGAAGTTACTAACTTGACCAAAGGTATAGATAGAAAAGTTGAATATGAAGTTAGTTTTAAAAAAAGGTTGAGGTCCTTTCCATTAAGGTTTCATCCAAAATTTTTGACAATTGAAGAAATGTGAGATATGAGACATCTCACCATGGAAAAAATACTTGGGACTCTTATGGCATATGAGATGCAAAATGGAGAGGAGATATCATACTCTAGTGAAGAAACCTTCAAAATTTCCATGAGAGTCAAACAACACACCAAGAATGTCAAGAAATTATCAAATAAGGTCAAGGAAGATGAAGAATATTCCAACAACGAATGAAATCAAGAATTTACTTAGTTTACGAGGAAGCTAGAAAAGGGTTTTAGAAAATATAAAGGAAAAGTTAACTTCAATTTTTTTGATTATGGAAGGGTTGGAATTTTTTCATCAAAATTTCCATTCGCAAGAGGAGAAAAGTAGGAAAATAAAAAAGGAGATGAATGGAAAGGGGAAAATTCATCTAGGTATTTTAAAGGAATATCTCAAAGGAAAAATATATTTTTCTCCAAAGAAGAAAGTGATTCTCCAAAAGATAGTAGTAAGCCACGATCATCCAAAGAGGAGCACAATGAATGTTTTATTATGGACTTCGAATTCAAAGATGAATCTGATCCTAAAGAAGAAGAGGCGGATTATGAAGGAGACCTCATTAGTGTTTTACATGAGCTTCGAAAGAAAAGAAACAAGAACAAATTTTTGAAGGATGGAATATGTATAATAAAATAAGATAAGTCTCATATTGTTGATGAGGCTTTGAAGACACAACTAGAGGATCTTGGAAAGTTCAAAGAAGTTTTGGTTCATCAAGAATCAACAAAGCTACTTATGAAAGTTTGAGGTGGAGGATGAATACTTAAATTTAAGATTTTTGATACGAAAATTTCAAGACCTCATGAAGAAGACAATTTTTTTAAAAATATAGTTGGAGGAGGAAAAAAGAAAGGAGGAAGTGCTCACTAATCAGCTAGGAAATTGGGATAAAAATTGCCATGAAGTTGAAGAAGAAATTGTTATCTTAAGATCTAATTTAATAAAGGAAAAAGCTTCATCATATTTGAACAAAAAAATTGTCAAGGGATATAAAGTTTTGAATGATATACTTAATGTGAAAATATATAGAAAGGAAAAAAAAATTCTTAGGGTTCAAGACTCCTCAAGAATATGCTAAAATTCAACTAAGATCCAATTACGTGGATGCTCTAAAAGGAAGAGATAGTCAAAAAAAAATATTGGAGCGAAGAAACAGACAAATAAATAAAATTGTGTTCCAATCAAATCAACATAAAATAATCATGGAGATTCCCAAAATTAGCATTTGAAGCAACAAAGGCCTTTCAAATCTACTCCCCAAGATTGGTAGTACAACGTCATGTATCCAACTTTACTTTATGAATATTGTTTTGCATATCATAATTTTGGACACAAAGCCATCAATTTTTCAGTGAAGTTGGTTTCATATATGTTGATAGATCGATAGCTATTCAAGGCTCTAATATCTTGCATGCAAATAGTAAAATTAGTTTTCTCCACTAACGAATGAAATTGAGTGTTTGAAATGTAACAATTTTGATCATAAAGCAAGTGACTCCATATTCAGTTTTTTCTAGTAAAATTTTGATTAGGTTAGTTTCCTTTATACCATTTCAATTCATCAATTTACTTCATGCAAGCTACCCAATTTCCTTCTGTTTTTTTTTTTGTAAGCTTGGTAGTACCTTTCATGTTTTCTCTTTTTTACTTTTTTTTTTTAGCTCCATTTTCATCAATATGTCCAGATACATCACTTCAATCCAGGAAGGAAATTAAACCTATGATGAGTGCTATAACATTCCACCTCATCACCATATAACCAAAACCGCACAAACAATTTCCTTCCATTTCTTATCAAAACTTAATGTGTAGATTTATTTCATTGCAGAGTAGTTAGATGTTATTTATTGCTATAGAATAGTTATTTTATTGCTGATAGAGTAATGGCTTTGAATCATTTGTAGCCCTATGTCTAAATTCAGGAGTGTGACAGACTTCATCTAGAAACCCAAGAAATAACACCCTTTTGTAGAGCTCAGAAGAGGATGGCATGAGTAGAATGCATCTGTTGTGTACATAGCATTGTCACCCATAATTTTTTACAGACTTTGGGTTGATAAAGTAAAGCAGGGAAAGCTTTAGGAGTTGTAGTATTTTTGGTGCAATATCAGGGCTCACCACTTTTTGGCATTGTTGTTGGGGAGGTGTGTAGTAGAATCTTTGATTTTGTTTTAGCATTATTTTCTTCTTTACCTTTACATTTTGTTTCAAAAATATTGAAAAAAATACAAAAAAAATTCTGATTTTCATACCTCGTAGGAGTAGGGATAGTCAAGGAATTTTTTTACCTAAAACCCCCACATCACCACATAGTCACACTTCACTCTTCTTCACTAGTTGTGAGGTTGAACACACCATATTTGAGCCCTCTAAAAAAATTTAAGAGCCTATTGGAGAAGAATAAAATATTGTTTCACCAGAGGAACATGCTTCACCTATTCAAACTATGGATGAAACTTAAGCCCAGGGAGTGTTTCCCATTAGAGAGGCGAATGGGGAAACTTGAATGAAGAACAGTAGCCCCTCAACCCTTCCACACTTCCATGGACTTACCTCTGAAGACCCTGACACATTGATTTTTGAGTTTTTTGTTGTCTGTAGGACCTATGACTATGCCTCAGATGATCAGAATTTGAAGCTATTCCCATTTACCCTTAAAGATGAAGCCTTGTGTTGGTTCATGGGTCTACTTGGGAGCAACATCACTACTTGGGCACAGATGCAAGAGGCCTTCAAAAAAATTTACAGGGACTACTATAGGTCTAACGAAATTAAAGATGAGATAATCAGGATGAACCTAGGGCCTGATGAATCCCTAGAGGACTATGAAGAAAGGTTCCAGTTAAACTATAAGAGATCCAACTGTACCCTCACTAGTAAAAAATGATGAAGTTAATTACTAGATGACTAAAAATTTTAGTCACCACAATTATTTCAAGTGAATTACTACTAAATTTGAGCAATTTTGAGTGACCAAACTAAAAATGACTAACTTAAATGACTAATTTAGTCTTGAAATAAAATCTACAACTAGATAATAAGTGACTAAACTAAAAGTGACTAACCTAAATGACTAATTTAGTCTAGGGTTAAAATATTTGACTATATAAGAAGTGACTAACTTAAATGACTAATTTAATCTAGGATTAAAATATATGACTAGATAATAAGAGACAAAATTAATAATGATTAATGTAAATGACTATTATAATCCAAGAATAAAAATATGGTCAAATAAAAAGTACAATAAGTATATGAATTAGTCATTTATGTTATTAATTTTTAATTCTGTCACTCCATAGATGGAAAATTGCAATTTTGGTATTGAGGTGTTAGATTTCACTATAAGTGTCTCTCAATCCATTTGCAACATTAAAAGCTAGAGACAAAGGGATATCTGAATTTACAGTGTTAAAATTATGAATACCCTTTGTCTTTAAAGTTTGACACTGTAGATGGATTCATCTACAATTAACATAATTGCATGTATCATCTATCAACTTTACACTGATGTCTTAATTATAATTTTAGTAAAGGTAATATTTAGATAGTCAAATTAATATCTATATTTATATTTAGTATTTGGCCATAAAGTTTAATTTTGAAACTTCATTGATTTATGTTAAAATTGTGAGTTGTTTTAAATATAAGGTTAAATATTCATATTTATATTTAATAAATATATAAATATAACATTTCTTATGTTAAACGTGTGATTTGATTTAAATCTAGTATTAAATTGTCATATTTACATTTGATAAATACTAAATAGATAAACCTAAAATATATATTTATAGACCTATTTAGTAAATAGGATGAAACTTTATTAATTTAAGTATGAACCTTAATTATTTTCTTAATGATCTATGAAGCTTTGTTTTTTTGTAAGTCAATGTTCTATTCATGTAGGAAAAAAGGAGCACATATAGTCGCTTACAAAATAGGTAGTCTCACCATGACTGGGTTTGTTGACAAAAAATTGCTCCAGACGGAAAAAAATACAAAAGAGGGACTAGGGACATTTTCCATAAACGGTTGGGCCAGAGGCACAAAAACACATATAAAACATAAAGAACACCAAATAGAATACAACATATATGACGTGTAAGCAGCCACGTCACTCCACCTATATATAGATACAACGTCGCTCGAGCTATATATGAATAGATAGACAGTCACCCATGCAAATGTGTGAAGTGATAACCCTAGTTCTCTAAATTAATTCTCCTTGTTACCTCGGTTTCTCTACTACACTAATTCATTTGCTCAATAGTCGGTTGGAATTGTTATTATTTTAGTGATTTTCTGTTTTTTACGTCATTTTTCTATCAATTGAGAAGCCATATATCCATTCCCTTATCTTCATAATATGTTGGTATGTTCTTTCCTCTGATGATCATTTTCACACAAACTCAGTTAGTGTTTTTTTGTTGAACGACGACATTCACAACCCAGGTTTGAATATCGCCTCTCTTCAGAAGCTTGTAAAAATGGGGTCCTTTGATCCCATGTTCAATAATTCTCACTTTTATGACACAAATGGTGCTAATGGTATGCCCTGGAACTCATTATCGTCTGCTAGAAACATGAATATGAGTCTTGGCATGAATATCAATTCTAGCGTTAATTATCACTCTAGCGTTAATTATCACTCTAGACCTAACCCCAACCAGGGTCATGGATTTAATCCCAATGCAACAGGGGCTAACCCTAACCCTAACTCTAACCCCACACTCAACGCTAACCTCAGGGCTAACGAGGTTATTCGAGGGCCTCCCCAGGGAGGCTACCCACCTATGATGGGTGTAGGGTAATATAGAGGAGGCTTAGGAGGGTCATATTGAGGGGGATCGTATGAAAATGGGAACCATTCCACCCATTTTGAAGGGTTAGGGTTTCAGCAGCATCATCAACAAGGAAGTAATGTGGGGGATCTCGAATGCAGGCGTTATAAAACTGATGAGGGTTCTCCTTATGACCCCAGCTATTGCTACAAACATGGCCCTACAGTTATGCATTATCTCTCCTTCACAATCCATCCCTTTATTCTATTATGTGTTAATTTTATTGATCTAGGGGTTTATTATTTTTTTTGTTCTTTGTGTCGGAACGACCTATTAACACGAAGTGGATACCATAAACACACCTGGACATAGTGACATGCATTGCATAACATGCACTTTGTTTGGGTCAGGTCCCAGATTTGAGTAGTATTTATTCTGCTTCACAAACCAGAGACTTGACACAACCATCGTTCTCTTTATTTTTAACATCCCATTGGAGTAGGGCATATACCATAAGGAGCATGGAACCACATGTAGATGGGTTTACAATGCTTTGACCTCACCAATGAACTAAAGTCTCATTGGCACTAGTTCTAAGATTGAATACTCTATTATGCTGAAATGCTTGTTTTCCCAGAATTTTGCATATGTTTTGGCCATAAATTACATAAACCTCCTCTCTCTGCTATTTTTGTCTCAAGATGTGCACCATTGGACCTTTGAGGTTTATCATTATCTATATGCACAAACACATATGTATTTTTTTTTCTTTGAATATCCTTTTGAAACCAACCAATAGTATATATGATCTATTTTTTTTCTTAATTTTAAAATTGTGAACTCAATTTGGTCAGAATTCAATGAAAAATGATTACCGATGTCTAGAGTGGGAATGTTTTGTCTTTTATTGCTACCCTATTATGGAATTCAAAGTTTCTTTCTTCACAGTAGGTTTTAGGTAATGTCGAATGCTTTGTTTCACATGGAAGTGTTCAAAATTTTCCATATTTTGGCAATGTTTTTGTTTTTTTCTTTTTTTTTCTTTTACCCTTTTCCAGCCTATTGTGTGCGCTAAAATAATCTTGTATATCTAGTTCATTATCCTTTTTGGCCAAAGTTTTAAGATTTTAGATCCAGATATGATACTAATAAAATCAGAGATTTAAATCTGGCATGGTTAGTATCCTTTTCCAATAGAACATTAGAAATATTATTTGTTTATATAACTTGATGATCCTATTGGGTTGAATTGTGTTGGAATACTTACATTTTTGTTTCGAATGTGTGTAGATTTGGCTCTCATATATTTTTGGAACAACCCCAAAAAAAATAATCTAGTGGTATTTTTGAGGTCTTCAATTGTCTTAAGATATTTGTATACTATTTTTATGTTGGAGCCATATTTCAATCAGCCCCACACCCCCCTCCCCCCCCCTCCCCCAAAAAAAAATATCTGCAAATTCATCGCATCTATATTGTTCAACTCTACTCTTGATTTTTATTAAATTTAGAGAATATTGATTTTATATTTATTTAATGAGAAAATTCAAAAACATACTAGATAGTTTTAAGATTTAACACCTTAAATTGTTGCACAAGCACATAGTATCTATGCTTGGCTGTCTTTTGATTTGAATAAAACATAATTTTCATCCCCATTATTTCATGCATTTTATGCCCATTACTTTTGATAAATCTTGCAATGTGTGCATGCTCGTCAAGGTATTGAGGTCCTATACTAATTTCCAGTTATTACGCCAAGGATGCATTGTAAATTTTTTTTTTTGGGTAGAAATGAGATGCATTATTCATAGTATGAATAACAAGGAAATGAATTTATGCATTATGAAATATTTAGATAGGTTTGTGTTTGTAAGTATCTCTAGAAATGAATGTCTGTGAACTCATGCATGATGAGAAATTGATGCATAATCTGTAGCTTGAAAAACAAGGATATGGATTTATGCATTATGAAATATTCAGATAGGGTTGTGTTTGTAAGTATCTCTAGCAATGAATTTCTGTGAACTCATGCATGATGAGAAAATGGATAAGTGTTAAATCCTAACTTACCTACTGTTAATGGCACAATGCAAAGCTTGTTGTCTAATGAGTGATATTTTTGGGTTAACTGTGGGTTGGAGGAATTTATTGAAGATATTTCTAGATGAAGGTTTTTTATGTCGAATTCTGATGCAGGATATCCATTAAGCATTCAAAATTCAAGTAAATGCATTGAATAGTCAACGGTACCAATCAAGTTTCTAGCATAAAATGTAATTTTGGATTTTTCTTTTTGTGAGGATGATTTGGTCAAAAGGATTCACATCTGTAGCACATCTAGAGATGTGCATATTAGCATATGTTCTTTTAAGTTCAATTTATTCTCAGGTAATCATTAAGAATCTTACGCCAAGGTTGGTCCTTTCTCATTTGAAACCCTTTTCTTGATTGGGCTTTGCTTATTATAAATTTTACACTCCCTTTGCCTTGAGATATTTATGAAGTCTTCCACTTTAGTGGTGGTATAGAAAAGGAAAAGGTAATCTGCTTTGACTTCTAAGTGCTTGAAGCCTTCTCACTTGTAGCTTCTCATTTAATCTATCAAGAGTCCACACAATCAAGCTTTGCCCAGACTCGAACATTTTCTTGAGAAATCTATGCACACTATTCGAAAGCACTGTGATGCCTTACACTATTGGTGCAATGGTCAATGTTTGTAGATTGGAACATTGATACTTCTGTGCCATTATGTCCCATGCAAAATTTGCATCATGTTCGATTTATAATTAGAATATTCTTAGAAAAGTCCAATTTTATAGCCAATAATAGTCTGTAAACATGCAAGGAAAACTTTTGAAAATAATACATGTTCATGCCAACATACCACATTGAGGTCGCAAGAGAGACACCGCGTGGCAGGATTAAAAAATTTGAGAAACATTAGCAAGATTTATTTTTAAATTGATATCTAATGTAACTCAAAGTATCATGTAAAATTTGGAAAATAACCAGAACCCCTAAAATCCTTAATTGCTAAATCCATTAACTCCCGAAACCTTTAAACCCCTAACCCCTTAAACCGTAATTTCGAACCCCTAACCAATTTAACCTTGTAAAACCCTAACCAATTTAGCCCCATAAACCTTAACCCCATTAACCCCTAACCCCTAAACCCTAAAAACCTTAACTGCTAAATCCCCTAACCCCCTAAACCTCTAAACTGACCCTAACCCATTTAACCCCCTAAACCCTAAACTTATAACCCCTAACCCCTTAAACCCTAATTCTTGACCCCTAACCCATTTAATCCCCTAAACCCATTAACCCCTAACCTATTAAAACTTAATTCCCAACCCGTAAACCATTTAACCCCCTATACCCCTAAACCCCTAACCCATTTAACCCCCTAACCCTAGACCTCTAAACCCTTAACCCCTAACCTCTTAAACACTAATTCCCAACCCCTAACTCATTTAATCCCCTAAACCTCTAAATCCCTAACCCATTTAAACCCCTAGACCTCTAAACCCCCAACCCATTTAACTCCTAAACCCTAAACCTTTAAACCCTTAACCCCAACCCATTTAAACCCTAAACCCCTAAACCCCTAACCTATTTAACCCCCTAAACCCTAAACCTTTAAACCCTTAATCCCTAACCCATTAAACCATAATTCCTGACACCGAACCCATTTCACCCCCTAAACCCGTAAAACCCTAACCATTTAACCCCCTAAACCTTAACCCCATTAGCCCCTAAGCCACTAACCCCTAAAAACCTTAACTGCTAAATCCCCCAACCCCCTAAACCTCTAAATCCCTAACCCATTTAACCCCATAAACCCTAAACCTCTAACCCCTTAACCCCTCACACCTTAAACCCTAATTCCCAATCCATAACCCATTTAACCCCCTATAACCCTCAATCCCTAACCCATTTAACCCCTTAACCCCTAACCCCTTAAACCCTAATTCCCGACTCTTGACCCATTTAACCCACTAAACCCTTAAAATTTGAACCCATTTAACCCCCTGAAACCTAACCCCATTAACCCATAACCTTTAATATCCTTAACTGCTAAATCCCCGAACCACCTAAACCTCTAAACCCCTTACCCATTTAACCCCCTAGACCCTAAACCTCCAACCCCTTAACCCCTTAACCCCTAACCCCTAAAATCCTTAACTGTTAAATCCCTTAACCCCCTAAACCTCTAAACCCCTAACCGTTTAACCCCCTACCCCTAAACCTCTAACCCTTAACCGCTAACCCTTTAAACCCTAATTCCCAACCGGTAACCCATTTAACCCCATAAACCCCTAAATCCCTAACCCATTTAACCCTTTAAACCCTAACCCCATTAACACCTAACGACCCCTAACCCCTAAAATCCTTAACTGTTAAATCCCATAAGCGCCTAAACCTCTAAACCTATAACCCATTTCACCCCTTAAACCCTAAATGTCTCACCCCTTATGATCTAAAAATGGTCTCGATAACTTGTATGTATTTCAATAACCTATTACTCAGTTTAAATTAAAATGATCTAGCTTTTACTTGACAATTTTGCGGAATTATTTACTTGAAAGTGGTGTATGAATTTTTACTGTTTATGTTTCTTAACTTCATTTGTTCTTGCTGTAATTTAACATGTATTACAACAACGTAATGTAGCAAATAATCATTCAAACACAACAATAATTTTAATATAGGAGTTCACCCGAAATCGCGTGGGCTACATCTCCTTTGAGATTTGTCATCATGACTCAGCGCTTTGGGATTATTGTAAGTTTCTTTACAAGTAAATACTTAATTCCAATGAATACAAAAATGATCCAAAGGATTGAAAATACCATAAATATCCCTCTAATGGCTGTCCAAATTTTGCAAGCAGCTTTAGGCTCTTGTTGACATGATTCCTTCTTTCGGTGCACTAAGCTACTCTGAGCTTCTAAATGGCACAAACTCCCTCATAATTATTTTTCTGTCACTAAAACCACTCCTAATGTATCCAAAACACATCAGACACCAAATACCAATTCATAAATTGCTCAAATTGAGCACTACATTCCCCAAATAGGCTATCCTCCACGGTTTTCCCATGGCTCCCTAGAACTTCACATCGGCTTTTTGAGCTCTAGAAGTTCTCAAAATGTTCTGAAACCACTTCCATTGGTTCCATAATGTTTGAAAGAGTCAATATAGTCTTTTCATTCATCAAAAAAGGCTTGTGGCTGCTCCAATTTCGCCTCCAAACACTGTCAGCACCCCTTGGCACTAAGGTCAAAGAAGACTTCTCTGCTGAGTTTTCGACCTCTAGAAATATTTAACACTTGTTGAAACCTTTGTAAATAGATTTAGAATGACTTTTAAAGTCAATAATTACCATTTTTTCAATGCAAATGGTCTCAAATAGCTCTTTCT
Organism: Pinus albicaulis; assembly: GCA_034641835.2. Taxonomy (NCBI): domain Eukaryota; kingdom Viridiplantae; phylum Streptophyta; class Pinopsida; order Pinales; family Pinaceae; genus Pinus; species Pinus albicaulis. The sequence continues at coordinate 27,797 of JAXQQM020072301.1, read as the reverse complement.
AAGCCCTGCACTGCTGCTAGCAAGAGCTGGAACTAATGACCCCTGGAACTTTACTGCTGCTTTTCTGCCTTCAAAATTTCTCTACGGGCTCTGAAAACCATTTCATGAGATTCAAAACATCTGAATTATTTAATTTAGACTACTGTAACTCTAGAAAAGGACTCTAACTCCCTTGGTTAGGCCTCAAACTGAAATTGTCTCATGGTGGCCCTAACGGCTCCTTCATCTTCCCTGAAGAAAAAGTTGTTTAAGATCACATCCATTCGACCTGAAACCTATTCCAAAGTGTTTAGGAGGCCGAAGAGACCCAAAATTGACTAAAATTATGTCTAATTTGGTTCAATAATGAGATATTTATGACCAAAACAACTTTGCCCCAATTTCCTCCACTAAATGTGGGGCAACTACGCGTTAGCTCCACTAAAAGTGGAGGTCCACCTAAATTTGGGAGCGCCTCTAGAATCTCTGCCATATTAAACTCCACTTAATTGAAGCTTAATTAAATATTAAACCTGATATTAGGCTCCTTAAGCACTCTTAACATTAAGCTCCCATACTCATCATATGATGAGGTTCCATGGGAGGAGAGTTGGCCCCTTTGTGCTCCACTGGACCCACTCGGCATTCAAAGTGCAATAACTTCTTCATATGGTGTCTGTTTTTCGAACCATTTGTTGCATAGGAATTAGGAAGACGAGAAATATGCAACCATATTAGTTTCAACCCAATCCTATAAATTTGAATTTTTAGCTAATCCTTAGGTCCTTGATTCAGTTCTGATCACACCTCCCAAATGAGAAGCTTTTGGACCTCAAAGGCTCTCTTGGACTACTGAAACTGATCTGTATAGAAAATGAGAGTACTTCTCCCTCTTCTCTTAATCCTCCAAACACTTGCCTTGCATGGCTAGTGACTTTTAACCACAACTAGAAAGGAATTCACACTTCCCTTCGTCGATGCACTTATCCTCCTGTCAAGAGCTGCCATTCTTGCACTCACTCAGAAAATTTCTGGCGAGAAATTTGTAGAAGTAAATTTTACATCTTTTCCTTGATCAAATATCCAAAGTGTCTCAAACATAAGTCGTGTAACATGCGACATCAATAACAAGTCGTCATAAAATGTGCTATACAATTGACACAAAATCAATGTAAAAAGTGTGCAACACAATCGATACAAGTCAACAAACATGTGTGACACAATCGACACAAGTTGATAAACAACATGATACATCTTGACAAACACATTTTCATGTATCAATGTACAATGAACCTATTTACAGTTCGCTATTTACACATACAACTTCCATGCACATGTACACCTTCAACTCTTCCTTTCAAGTACCAACAAGTACATAATCCAAGAAACATGTGGGTGGCTAAAGAGCTGAAATAAAAGATATTGTTGCAATATAAGTGAGTATCATACTGATCTTTTACACCTCCACGGTGAAATTTTTCAACAAACAAGAAATTCCTTCACCTGAACTGCATTTATATGCAATCTTGCATCAAAATTTTCGACAGAAATACATGCGTACAACCAAAATGTGCATATGTACAAAGGATTATTTATTACTGTGTTAGGAAGCCCATCCACTTCTTTCCAAGCCACCTCCATGGCAGCTTTTGCTGCTACAACACTTCTTCATGTGAATCTTCCATTTTCACATCGATAATGGAATCTGCAGTTCCAGTTGTGCCAATATTCTTTTCCTCTTGTTGCATGTGCTTTGGACAACTAGTTGGATGCAAAGTCCAATAATGAGAGACATCATGTCCCTTATTTTGGAAATATATGCAAAAATTATGCACCTTCTTTGAAAGTTGTATTTTCCTCATTTGCTTCATGTATGCTTTCTTCCTCATCCAACATCTCGAATCATCATTGTTAAATCGACCATAATATGTACAACAAATATTTCTACCATTTAAGCATGAAAAATTATCATGCTTTGTAGAAGCACAATCAAATTGATCATGAGAAAATTTATACCAATTGTACTGCTTTGAATGTTCATTCTTTTTTCCTCCTTGAGGATATGAACTAGTAGAGGATACAACTTTCATTTGCAGATTAACATCATCATTCTTTTCTTGAAAGCTATCTAAAATTGCATGCTCACCATAAGCTACATGTCTACCATCTTCTTGCTGGAAAAAAGGCTTAAATAAATGGCAATCATATTTGAAATAAATTTGACATATTTTCATTTTAGAACTTGCAATAAAAGTTCTCTTTAAAGTAGCATCACATGCCTTCAAGGATTTGGAGTCTTCGCCATTAAATTGCACATAACCAAGACCAGGATTCTTGGGTCGTTCCTCAACAAGAATAGGTTCAACCATGCCTCGTGCATGCTTTCCTAACCCCTTGCTTTCATAGCCCATTTTAATCATTAATCTGGACCCTATGCCTCTTGTATGTTTTTCGAAAGAACCAACACATATTTCTAATGAGGAAACTGAAGACAAATTAGAATGGATTACCTCTTCTCATGAATTTTCTTGGTAAAAGCCTCTTGGGCTTGATGGAGTTGCCTCTCCATATCATGCAATATTTGAAGAAACTCTTCCTTCTATTCCTTTATGGAAAACAACTGTTCACGAAGTTTAGTTCTTTCTCTTTTATCCTCAAATAGAATCTGCACCATGTCCTTCAATATAATAAATTCATGCTTCATATCATCATCGAAGAATATTGAGAAGGAGGAAGCTTCACTTATATACGTTTTCATTATGATGTCAGTGAAAAAATTAACTTCAACAAAGTTCTCAAAGCTTTTCAAAATAGATGACAAGATTTTTAATCAAATGGCTGTAAAGAAAAACTCTTATTCAAGTAGCCAAACAACAAACAAACTCTAAGAGCTTCTTAACAAACAATAGTCAAGAGGGTTTGTTCCAAAAGTGACCTTGAGGTCCCTTGGGGTAAGGAATATGTCTTAATTCCTTTTCTTCCTTTTTTTTATGTCCTCTCTGGGACTTAGCTATTCAGTAGCTACCCCCAAATCTCAAGCAAACACAAACAAAAATCAGTTTGCAAACAATAAAACGATCAATATTTTACACTGTTTAACACATTTCAAGCTATAAAATCAAGAAACCAAGTGCTCTGTCAAGCAAGCAACTATGATTTGATACCAACCTGATCTGAAAATGGTCTGGATAACTAGTATGTATTTCAATAACCCACCACTCAGTTTAAATTAAAATTATCTAGCTTTTACTTGACAATTTTGCGGAATTATTTACTTGAAAGTGGTGTATGATTTTTTACTATTTATGTGTCTTAAATTCATTTTTTCTTGTTTTAATTTAACAAGTATTACATAAACATAATGCAACAAATAATCATTCAAACACAACAACAATTTTAATCTAGGACTTCACTCGAAATCTCGTGGGCTATATCTCCTTTGAGCTTTGTCATCATGACTCAGCTCTTTGGGATTATGGTAAGTTTTTTTACAAGTAAATACTTAATTCAAATGAATAAAAAAATGATCCAAATGACTGAAAATACCATAAATATCCCTGTAATGGCTGTTCAAATTCTGCAAACAGCTTTAGGCTCTTGTTGACACGATTCCTTCTGTCGATGTACTAAGCTACTCTGAGCTTCTAAATGGCACAAAATCCCTCAGAATTATATTTATATCACTGAAACCAATCCTATTGTATCCAAAACACATCAGACACCAAAAATCAACTGATAAATTCCTCAAATTGAGCATTGCATTCCCCAAATAGGCTATCCTCCACAGTTTGCCCAGGGTTGCCCAGAAATTCACATCAGCTTTGCAAGCTCTATAAGTTTTCAAAATGTTCTTAAACCACTTCCATTGGTTCCAAAATGTCTGAAATAGTCAAGATAGACTTTTCATTCATCAAAAACGGCCTCTGGCTGCTCCGGTTTCGCCTCCAAACACTATCGGCACCCCCTGGCACTAGGGTCAAAGAAAAATTATTTGCTAAGTTTTCGACCTGTAGAAATATTTAACAGTTACTGAAACCTCTGTAAATATATTTATAATTATTTTTTTAGTCAATAATGACCACTAGTTCACTGCAAACCATCTCAAACAGCTCGTTCTAAGCCCTGCACTACTGCTGGAAAAAGCTGGTACTAATGAATCCTGGAACATTAATGAAGCTTTTCGGCCTTCAAACGTTCTCTAAAATATCTAAAAACTATTTCATCAGATTCAGAATATCTAAATTATCCAATTTAGACTATTGAAACTTTGGAAAAGGACTCTAACTCCCCTGGTTAGGCCTCAAACAGAATTTGACTCATGGTGGCTCTCATGGCTCCTTCATCTTCCCTGAAACAAAAGTTGTTGAAGATCACTTGCATTCAACCTGAAACCTATTCCATAGTGTTGAGGAGGTTGAAGAGACCCAAAATTGACTAAATTTTATTCCAATTGGGTTCAATAATGAGAGATTTATGACCAAAACAACTTTGCCCCAATTTCCACCACTAAATGTAGGGCAACTGCGAGTTAACTCCACTAAAAGTGGAAGTCCGCCTAAATTTGGGAGCACCTCCAGAATCTCCACCATATAAATCTCCACTTAACTAGTTCTCTTAACATTAAGCTTCCAAACTAGTCATATGATGAGGTTCCATGGGAGGAGGGTTGGCCCCTCCGTGCTCCGCAAGACCCACTCGACATTCAAAGTGCAATAACTTCTTCATACGATGTCTATTGCTTGAACCACTTACGACACCGGAATTAAGAAGACGAGACCTATGCAACTATCTTGGTTTCAACCCAATCCAATAAATTTGAATTTTAGACCCCCTATACCCCTAAAACCCTAACCCATTTAACCCCTTAAACCCTAAACCTCTAAACCCTTAAGCATTTACCCCTTAAACCCTAATTCCAAAACCCTAACTCATTTAACCCCCTCAACCCCTAAAACCTTAACACATTTAACCCCCTAAACCCTAAACCTCTAAACCCTTAACCCTTGAACCACTAACACCTAAAACCCTAATCTGTTAAATCCTAAAACCCTAAACCCTTAACGCTTAGCCCATAACCCATTAACCCCTCACCCCTAGCCCCTAAAATTCTTAATTTCTAAATCCCCTAACCCCTAAGCCCCTAATCCCTAATCCCTTAACCACTAACTCATTATTCACCTAACCCCTAACTGCACCTAAATCACCTAGCCCATAAGCCCCCAATCCCTATTCCCTTAACCACTAACTCATTATTCTGCTAGCCCCTAAATGTGCCCAAATCCCCTAACCCCTAACCCCCCAATCCCTAACCCCTTAACCACTAACTCATTATTACCCTAACCTAGATCCCTGATCCCTTAACCACTAACTCATTATTCCCCTAACCCCTCAATGCAGCGAAAGCCCCTAACCCCTAAGCCCCCAATCCCCAACCCTTTAACCACTAACTCAGTATTCCCTAAACCCTAAACCTCTAACCCCGAAGCCCCTATTGCCCTAACCCCTAACCCCCTAGTCCCTAATATCTTAACCAAAAACTCATTATTACCCTAACCCTTATAACAGTCCTGAAAACCCGTTTGGATTAGCCATTCCAAACGAGAGAAGGTCTATTTGAGACCTACAATTGAGTTAATTCCCCCTTGCTGGAAAGGTGTAATACCATGAGAAAAGCCATGGGTTGAAAAAATGAGGAACCCAAAAACCTCTCCTAAATTTACTATTTTATCTCAATTTTATTTTAATAATTAATTACTTAATTTCTTTAAAAACACTTATGGATAAATCACATAAATTTTTTAAGGTCGACACCTTTCGAGCTACTCATTTTGTAATTCATCATCAATGTTTTTAAAATAATTTTATTAGATTAAATTGAATTGATTTTTGAAGCTTCCTTTTAATTAAATTGTTAGAATCACAAGAAGCTACTCATTTTCTGATTCTTCATCAATGTTTTTAAAATAAATTTATTAAAATGAAATTGAATTTATTTTTTAAGCTTCCTTTTAAATCAATTGTTAAACTTACAAGGAGTCATGGAGTGCACTCAACATCCACGAAAACAATAATGAGTATGATATTAAAAATGATATTTGGAGGGCATAATATTAAAAATGATGTTTGGGAAAATAGAGGGAGGGAAGGGAGTATTCATTTTTCCTTTAATTTTTAGACCTTTTAGCAGTTAAAATAACATTTTTCCCACCCAAAGCACATCACTTTCTTTTCATCATCTCTTACTGCTTTTTTTTTACCAGCAATGAAGCAACTCTCAGATTTAAATAGAGAGATAGGGAGTGTTTTGGTCATCTCCTGCTGCCTTTTTTTTACCAGCAACGAAGTAGCTCTCAAACTGAAATAGAGAGATAGGCACTGGCAGTCAAAGCCTCTTTCCCACATGGATCTTTACTTCAAAAGGTAAGATGATGCTTCTTTTGGATCTCACTACTCATGCCCATTATTTTTGTTTCCACATTGAAGTGAAGCTCTTTATATGTCTATTTATATTATCAGTTCTCTATATCTTTCTTTTGAAAAATGGTTCTACTTTGAAATCAACCCAAGAAAACCAACCCTAGTAACTGTTTGTAACGGATTCCCTTGTCTTATATTTCACTTTGTCTCACAGGTTTTCTGGCAATTGATATGTATGATAATACTCTCAGACGCTTCGTTACAAGGTGGACTACCTGTCATATTAATCAGTTTTTATTTGCTTGTAAGATGTCTCATTTCTGTGGTGGAATTTATTTTTCTTGATGTTCTATGCATGCTTTCTGGTTTATGTCAATGCAGGAGATCAAATCCTTGGGTTTCTATATTGATGATATAAAAGGTCAAGAGGAAAAATGGCCCTCTCTCGAGCTCAGAAAATAAGGAGGAGTCGTCGGTTAGGCATTGGTAACTGTAGAAAGACTGGGTCATCAAACTCTATTGGTGAAGAAAACTAAAAACAACATCACAATCATACTTCAACTCCCCTCGCAAATAAGAAGCTTTGATTTCCTAGAAATGAAATCCCCAATAATTATAGAGCTCAAGAAAAGAACACCTTGAAGACTAGGAATGCTATTGCAAGTGTTGTAACCAGCGATAATGAACTAAATACTTAGCACAAAAGGAGCAAATTTAAAGAAACTAATGGCATGAAATGCAGTGAGGGTGAAGCTGTGACGAGTCCAAAGAAAGCCCTTAAAAGGAAGTCGTATCTCATCTCAAAAGTGACAAAGATCATGACTTAAGAAAACATACAACAACAGGAGAAAAACGGTCCTCCCCAAGAAGCACTTCCAAAAAAAAGAATCATTGCAAAAAGGATGAAAAGGCCGACTCAAAGGGTTTGAGGTTTGATCCCAATAAGGACTTACAGGAAAATAACAAAGAGAACATGCCTTTTCCCTGAGCAGGCACTTCCAAAAAGAAAGTTTCAGCTTCAGATGGGGTGCAGAAGTGGACAAAGTCTCTAGGAGTGTGTGTTATTGGAGGGAGAATTTAAGATTCTCAAAATGTCAAGACTTCCCACCAGGTGTGTGCGGGGATATTTCTCTCTCTCTCTCTCTCTCTCTTTGTATTAGTTCCTCATTTTATTCTTTCAAAATTATTTTTAATTCCAATCACATCACTTGAGATTGTAGGAGTATGGACAAAAGACTTTAGAATTCATGGCGTCTTGCCAGAATTTCCTTGACAAGAAATCATGCACACAAAAAAATTTCCCTAAGTGTTTTCTTAATACGTTAGTTTACTATACCACCTGCTTCGTAGTGTTTTAAATACATAAACTCATCCATTACAATGATATTTCTTAGTTTCTACCCTCTTGCACACACAAGTGTAATTCAAAAAGATAATTTTGACATTTTTTTCTTGAACAAGTTTTTCAATATTTCTTGATTGCACTTGTGTTCTTGCCTATCTCTTTCACACACATTATATATATATATATACTTTTTCGGGGATAAAAGGTTGAAATTATTATTTAGGGCTTCATTAATCTACTCAAATTCATAGTAATTCCATGCGCGCTGATAATCTGATAGATATGGAGAAAAATTTGAAGAGTATGCTAAATATGAGGAGGGGAGGTGTCCAAAGTGCAGAAGTATCTGCAATTGCAGTATTTCCATGTAAACTTGAATATAAAAATGCACCTAGGAAAAAAACATGCTAATTTTTATGTTTCTTTTTATAATTCAAATTTCAATCAGGTTTTGATAGGAAACATTATCTGAGATTTATAGAAATTAAATTGTTGAATTCATTATTGGAGGAAAAATCAAGTTTTTCCTCCTATTGGAATTCTTGTCCATGCAGCTAAGGCTCAATGCTTTGCTTTTGTTGCAAGGGTATGTCAGTGATAGTGTGGAAGAATTCTTCGGAACGTCAACTATGTTTTAAATTATCTCGCCCCTGTGCGGTGTGAACCTTCATAATTTATTTCAAGCAATGTGTATTTGCCTCGTTTCTACTTTTCTATGGTTTATTAGAATCTACTTTTCTATGTGTTATGGTCTACAACGTTGGAGGTTTATTTTTTAACTATGACAAAACTTGATTTTGAAACCCTACACTATCAGAACATAACATACGGAAAGAGAAATATCACCAACTAGAGTTCCCAGACTTCATAACACTGCAAGAAAGAATGGTTCCCTCAATTTTAACTGGTGTAATTGTGTATCATAACTAGAGGAGTGCCCAGACTTCATGACTCTACAAAAATAACATTTCGATTAATTTTTCACTAGCTTAATTGTGGAATCTGGATCATTGTTTCATAGTTTGGCTCTGATGTTCTTATTGGAATGAAAAAATATGACATTGGTACTTCAATGAAAAACTATGATATTGGTACTTCCCTATTTTTTAGTGAAGGAAACGTGTTCAATATAGCCTTTGGTTAAGGAAATAGGTCCATAAGTAAAAATCTTGTTATATGTCTATATGTAACATATTGGTAATTTTATCATCTTTGAGAGGTTATCAAACCTGTTAACGAAATATATTGAATATTTATTTAATTTTCATAATAATAATCACCAGTAATTACATTTAAGCCCAAATTGACCAACTAAAAATTAAAATCAAATCCCTTCATCCCTAGATGAAAGTCATAGGGAATTTTAAGCCTTGACTATTAATATTAAAAAAGTGTTAATCCTTCCAGGTTGATGTCAGCGAAATCATAATTTGAATATGGAAAGGATCCAAATTATTCTTTTCATCTCTTAACCACAAGCAAAAGGAGTTATGATGGTATGGAATGATGATACGATCGAATGTTTGTATCTTGCAATCGCAGAAAATGACAACACTTGTGATCACGGGCTAAAATTTCAAGTATATATGCCTGGCCTTTACACTTCACCAACTTGTCTTCTAAGAAAACATAAAGGGAAAATGCTCCAAATAGAGAAAAAGTTGAAGAGGTTGCTTAATGTGAGGAGTGGAAGTGTCCAAAGTGCAAAAGTATCTACAATTGCAGTATTTTCATGTAAACTTGAATATAGAAATGTATGTAGGAAAAAAAATGCTAATTGTTATTTTAAAAATTATATAACTAATATGCTATATATCCAAGATTTCATGCACAATACAGAATCTATTCCACTATTGATCACCACATGCGGAAATTAAATCAATTGCAATGCACACATGAAACCATAAAAATTCACACACATTAACACATTTGTTTAACATGAAAGCCTGAAGCTAAAAATGCCAACTATATGTATATAATATATTTCATAGAGATCATGTAAAAATCCTCATACAAAGCTGTTCATATCAAGCTCTCAGTACAATACAATCGCTACACATTAATCAAGCTAGATCTTGCAAATCCATGTACCGATCTCTGCCACTTGCTAGCTTACCTCTACTACGCAATCCCTGCTAAATAATGGCTTTGAATGAACTTGAATCCACCAATATTGTACTGTACAATCCCCATTGGCATCTCCACTAAGTGTTGGATGCAATTAATGCATCACTATAGTCACAATTGATATTCACACTTGCTCTTTCACCTACCTCTCCATTGGTCTCCACTGAAACTGTCCATGCACTGTATTTAACTGATGTATTCTTCAGTTGATTAATGAGTTATTATTTAGTGAATTAATTAACTAATTAATTCACACCACTCTCACTAGTGTATCAATCAGTTAGACTAGATACAACTAGCTCAATTGAGTCTAACTGAGTTAAACAAAATACAACTCCACCAACTACTTCTATAACTCCACCAAAATCTGTCACATGAGTTCTAACTAAAGTCCTCATGCATTAGCTCCAGTAAACCCTCAGGAACAGCATAATTCCTTCTGTCAGCTACTGTGCCACATCTGTGCACTTAACTGAAGTGCTCCAAGAGAATAAGATAATGGTTAGAGTCCAAATATTATTAAGAGCTAATAATATTTGACATATCTATTTTTAGACTGGAAATCTAAAAATAGATTCCACCCAATATGTCTAAAAATAGAAGTCCATCTATTTTCCAGCTTGACCAACCATCCACAAATAGCATCCTACAAATCATAGAATATGATCGACATGTCTAAAAATAGACATAGTCTAAAAATAGACTTTGAGCAAAAAATAGCCTGCAGGCCCACTTAGTGAAGGTGACTCTTTTCACTAATCTCATCATCTTGTTCAATATCGACACTCCCTCTCAACAAGATAGGGATTATCTGCCACCCTGATCCTGTCTCTATGGTATTCGAATTTGCTCCTAGTGAGCGCCTTTGTCAGAATATCTGCATCATGATCCTCCGTAGGAATGTAACATAGTAACATGATCTTCTGTTGAACACACTATCTGATATGATGGTACCGGATGTCAATATGTTTATATATATCATGAAATATTGGATTAACTGAGAGTTTAATGGAAATCTGATTATCAGAATATATCATGGTAGGATCTAAGTGTGAACAGAACAACCCGACCAGGATCTTCCTCATCCATATAGCCTCGCATGCAGCCAAAATTGCTACCATGTACTCGGCCTCCGCTAAAATGAGTGCCACAGATATTTTTTTCCTGTTGTACCAAGGAACTGTTGTAGACCTAATAATGAATATCCCTCCAGATGTGCTCTTTCTGTCTGTTGGGCTCCCTATTCAATTTTCATCTGTGAATCCATGCAACTTCAACTCATCTAACTGTCTGTACCACAATCCATATCCCGATGTGCCCATGAGATATCTCAGGACATGCTTTCCTACCTTCCAAAAGAGCTTGGTAGGCTTAACCATAGCTTTTGAAAGCTAGTTAACAGCGTACCATATGTTCGGTCGTGTATTGACTAGATACATGAGTGAACCAACCAATTGTCGATAAACAGTGGCATCCACTACGTCTGCTGTTTTAGCATCCTCTTTCCTCCAACCACCAGGAAGAGGAGTGTCAATAGGCTTGTATCATTGCATGTTGAACTTCTCAAGTATATCCTGGGCATACTTGCCTTGAGACATAAACAGTCCACCCTTCTGCTGCCAAATTTCCAATCCTAGGAAATAATGAAGGAGGCCCAAGTCCTCCATCTCAAACTCCTTTGCAAGATATGACTTTCATGAGTGTATCAACAGTTCATCACCTGTTAGTATCAAATCATCTACATAAAGTAAAATGATTAGCAACTTACCCTCTGCCACAATCTGGTATAGGTTCGGATCCGCCTCACTCTTGGTGAAACTAAGTCCGGTGAAATAGCTTTCTATTCGTGTGTACCAAGCACGAGGTGCTTGTTTCAGCCCATACATCACTATTTTGAACCTGCACACATGCGACTCACTGCTGAAGATTTTGAATCCTTCAGGCTGCTCTATGTACACCTCCTCCTCAATGACTCCATTGAGGAACACAGTCTTCACATCCATCTGATGAATGTGCCAACCCATCTGCGCTGAGAGAGCAAGGATGGTCCATATGGAATAATACCTTGTGACATGTGTAAAGGTTTATTCATAGTCGATCCCCTCGATTTGTGAGAAGCCTCAGGCAACAAATCTTTCCTTGTACTTCTCGACGCTCTCGTCAGTAGCTTGCTTCACTTTGTAGATCCATCTTGAACCTACCACTGATTTCCCTTCCAGCCTTGGGACAATCTCCCATGCACTGTTTCTGACAATCAAATCATACCCTTCCACCATGGCATCTACCCATGCAGGATATTCCACAGCTTCCTCGAAAGAGGATGATTTTTTCACGATACACTTGATCATCAGAGCCGTTTATCCAGTAAATCGGTCAGGTGACTATCTCTATCTACGCTGTGATGTAGGTGCTCCTACATTCTACGTTGCATCAAGATTTAGTCAATCAACTTTCGTAGTGCGCGTCTGCCCTCTAATGTTTGGAGCTGCATGAGTGGTTTCTTCCACTCCATGAACCTCCTCTTGTGGTTGATCCACATCCAGAGGCTCATCTTTAGGAACTAGTAGCTCCTCATCTACATGCAAGTGTAGCTCCCTCTCAAGAGAAAACTTCATGGCTTTCTCCTCATGAAATTTGATATCCCGTCACACAATAGTCATTCGACTGTCTAGAAAATACACACGATAATTGTGAGGTCTTTCTGTGTACCCCAAAAATATCCCAACCTCTGCGGTTGGCTCCAGCTTCTTCCTGGCATCCTTCGTCACATGAATGTAAACAGGTGAGCCAAAAATCTTCAAATGAGAAATATCAGGCTTCTTACTAGAAAACACCTCTTCGGGTGTACTCATGCCAAGTACTCTATGAGGACAATGGTTTTGCACATAAACCACAGTGTTGCATGCTTCAACCCACAAGTGTATGGGAAGGCCTTGATCATGCAACATCTCCCGTGCAACACCCACGATCGTTCTATTATTTCTCTCCGCAACCCCATTTTGTTGTGGGTTATGACGTGCTATGATCTCTCTTCGAATTCCTTCTGTGTTGAAAAAGTCTTTGAATTCACCAGAGATGTATTCACCACCATTATCGCTCCTAAGAGCTTTCACCTCCTTCCCCGACACTTTCTCAAATAGTTCCTTGAACTCACAGAACTTTGAGTATGTCTCACTCTTCTTCTTCATGAAGAATATCTAGCACTTACGAGAAAATTCATCAACAAATATAACATAATACCTATGCTTTGTTGTCGAAGCTACTGAGAAAGCTCCACACACATCTCTGTGAATTCTCTCAAGGATCGTCGTGGTGTGAATATCCTTCTCATGAAAAGTGGTATTCACAAATTTTCCCAAAGTACATCCCTTGCACTGATATGATTGCGCAAGTGTACCCTTGGGAAGCCCGGTAGAAATCTGCTTCAAAATTTTCAAAGCGCCATGGTGAAGATGGCCCATTCTCCTGTCCCACAATTCGCCCTCATCCCAACTCACCACTCCTTCTGCTTTGCCTACCATTGCTGCACATCTATCTACCTGTAATTAATAAAGGTTCTTAACTCCAACCCCTATCCTCCGGGTTTCACCAGTTGCTTTACTACGCAAGAAAGCCTTTCCCTCGCTAAAAACAACATCATATCCCTTGTCTTCCAACATCACCACAGAGATCAGATTCTTCTTCAATCCTAGAACATGCATGAAATCCTTCAATATGTAAGTTTTACCAGACTCCCTCTTAAAAGAAATGGTCCTGATACCAGTCACACTGTATCTACCATCATCGCCCATCTCAATGTGCACTCCAAGATCATTCTCATCGAGATCACTAAACAAATCTTTGTCTCCGGTCATATCGAAAGATGCACCACTGTCAAGAAACCACACTGATCCCATCACACTCGAAACCAAGAATGTGATTAGCAAAAAATCCAGCTCAAACTGTGAGGCTAAGGCCTCTCCAGCTGCAGATCTAGCAGCCTGCTTATTTTTCTTCTTCTGTGGACAATTATTGGCGTAATGTTCGTGTTGGTGACAGTGAAATAACTTCACCTTGGAAAAGTCCTGATTCTTGCCTTTCGCATGTGATTGATAAGGATTTTTCTTTCCCTTCCCTTTCCTTTATTTGGTAGCCAAAGAGAAAATTTCTTCATCTTGATTCTTCGATGAAGATCCATCCCTGGTACCCCACCTTATCTCCTCCTGCACAAGATCCAACCAAAGTCGCTCCCATCCCAGCAATTTCTCTCGACCATTGACAGAGTCCTCGTACCTATTCCAACTCTTCAGAAGCCTAAGGAGAGCCAAGCTCACCAAGTCCTCTTCATCTACAGTAACCCCCACACTTCCCAGCTCATCCCTGCATTGGACAAACTTCGTGAGGTAATTGGGTATACCGTCACCTTTCTCCATTTTTATTTTTCTAAGTTTGTCTTTAAGCACCAACTTCCTCTGATCGCTTCTTCTTTGGAACAAGTCTATCAAAGCTTTCCACATTAAGAATGGAGAAGCTTTCGCATGAAGGCTGGACACTATGTGATCCTTCACACCTTCCAACAGAATCCTTAGACATTTTGTTGTCTTCTTTTTCCATGCGTCAAGTGCGGCTGCATCGCTAGAAGAAGGTTTCCGAATTTCTACATCTATGAAATCCTTCAACCCATTATCATCCAACATCGCCTCCATCCTATCCTTCCATGAAATATAATTCTAGTTGCCCTCAAGGGCATGCTCCAATCGCAATACGTTGAAAGACATTTCAATGAATTCTCAACTTCGACACCAAGAACACATTGTAGCAAATTCAAATTCCACCAGCACAAAACTCAACCACTTCAATAATGCAATTTTCTCTAATCAATATCGCTCTGATACCATGTAGAAATTATATAACTAATATGCTATATATCCAATATTCTCCTAATCGCACACTATTTTAACTTCATGCACAATACATAATCTATTCCACTATTTATCATCACATGCGAAAATTAAATCAATTGCAATGCACACATGAAACCATAAACATTCACACACATTAACACAGTTGTCTAATGGGAAAGCCTAAAGCTAAAAACCCCAACTATATGTATATAATATATGTCATAGAGATAATGTAACAATCCTCATACAAAGTTGATTATATCAAACTCTTAGTAAAATACAATCGCTACACACTAATCAGGTTAGATCTTGCAAATCCATGCACCGATCTCTGCCACCTACTAGCCTGCCTCTACTACACAATCGCTACTGAAGAATGGCTTTGAATGAACTTGAATCCACCAAGCTTGCACTGTGCAATCCTCATTTTCAACTCCACTGAGTGTTGGATGCAATCAATGCATCACTATAGTCACAAATGATAGTCACACTTGCTCTTTCACCTACCTCTCTACTGGTCTCCACTGAAACTATCCATGCATTGTAGTTAACTGATGTATTCTTCAGTTGATTAATGAGTTATTATTTATTGGATTAATTAACTAATTAATTCACACCACTCTCACTAGTGTATCAATCAGTTAGACTAGATACAACTAGCTCAAATGAGTCTAACTAAGTTAAACTAAATACAACTCCACCAACTACTTCTATGACTCCACCAAACTCTGTCACATGAGTTCCAACTAAATTCCTCATGCATTAGCTCCAGTAAACCCTCAGGAATAGCGTAATTCCTTCTGTCAGCTACTGTGACACATATGTGCACTTAACTGAAGTGCTCCAAGAGAATAAGATAATGTTTAGAGTCCAAATATTATTAAGAGCTAACAATATTCAACATATCTATTTTTAGACTGGAAATCTAAAAATAGATTCCGCCCAATATGTCTAAAAATAGAATCCCATCTATTTTTCCAACTTGACCAACCATCCACAAATAGCTTCCTGCAACTCATAGAATATGATCGACATGTCTAAAAATAGACTTTGGACCAAAAATAGCCTGCGGGCCCACATAGTGAAGGAAAATCTTTTCACTAAGCTCATCATCTTGTTGAATCTCAAAAGTTATGTTTCTTTTTATAACTCAAATTTTCAATCAGGTTTTGGTAGGAAACATTGTCTGAGATTTACAGAATTAAATTTTTTGAATTCATTATTGTAGGAAAAAGAAAGGTTGTGCTCCTACTGGAATTATTTTCCATGCAGCTAAGGCTACAAGCTTTGCTTCTATTGCTGATCTACTCAAGTGTCAAGCTCTTTCTGAGGTAAATTCCTGCACATGGAAATCCTTGAATTTTGCCTCAAGGGAATCCAATGTAGTTGATTGAAGGCATATAATTTTCTTCAAATGATGTTGGATCAGCGTTTCAGTTTCTGGAATTTTTCTCAGCATTTGAACAAGTATCCAAAATGTGTTTTAAGTTCATATATATGGTTCAAAATGAAAAATTTTCACTGTGGATATTTTCTTTTACATTTTCGTAGTTATACCTTTAGCGGGACCAATTTATTTGCTACAAACACACTAGTGTGATGGTATGAAGTGGAAATTTTTTAATATTGGTCAGTTTACACCATGATTTTTGCTAACATCACTTCCTACTTATTCTGTTCTTGATTTCTACAAGTTAGATATAGTCCACAACACCTTTCCATTCTTTCAGAGCTATGTTGTTAAACTAGTCAACAATAATTGTTAGAGAAGTTCTTTCATTGTGAAAATAAAAGTAATCTTTCCAAGGCATACTTTTGGAAGTATCTGTAAATGAGGTCTTATAGATGTACCTTACTGATAGATGACAGTGCATGCTATGCTTAGTGAAATTGAAATACCAAAGCCTCTATGATCATCAAGAAAATATGGTTTTTTAAGGTCTCCGTATTATAATGAATTTCCATTGTGCTACTGTCCACATGATTATATTGCAACTGTGAAATTTTAGTCCCAATTGTCAGGCCTTGGCCTCGATTCTATTCGATGCAGCTCCTCTTGTTATAGCTCTTTGATACATGCTTACCATTCAACATAGTATTATATGATAAACTTTGTATTCATAAACAAATGATAAATGATGACTCAGAAATGCCACTAGATGAATCAAAAAACCATTGTTCTATGGAGATGTGTCCCTTAGGGTGGGAGGGGGAACCTCCATGTTTCCTAGATTCCCAAGGTGTATTTTTACTATAAGATGCTCCAAGAAACATTTTTCCACATATATCTTTTGGGAAATGCGGTGAAACATAGAGGGAAATGCATTTTCCCAAAAGGGTTTTTTATTTTTCCCCTTTTTTGGGACGATTCAAGAAAAATTTCTCTACATATCTCTGTGGGAAACATATATGGAAACTTTTCCATAATGTGAAGAGTGCATTTTCCAAAAGGAGGATTTTTTATTTTTTCCCTATAAAAAATGCGCTTTTGGATGTCTCTTAGAAAAAATGAGTTGCCAATTTTTATGCTATCCAAAATGCTTCTACTTTATTGTTTGACTAGCCGTATACATGCAACCAAGACTGTGACTCCTTGTATTTCTTCTCCCAGTGACTCTTTATTCATGTTTTGTTCACTCTTTCAAATGGCATTACAACCCTCGCCTAGTCCAATCTACCATCATTTCAACACAAGAATTTGATCCACATTGAACTTTTGACTAATCAATGCTCATTAAATTTTAGTTTGTCAATTTTGGATTTTTGGCCATGTTATTAGAACCCGATTTTCAAGGTTTCTAGTGTAGTCAATGTTCTTTATCCACGTTGTGTTAACTCTTTCAAATTCAAGTGAAACCAACACATAATCCAATATATCATCATTTCGAAATGAGTAGTTGATCCACATGCTCTTTCTCTTGGTAATTTTGCTGTGACTCCATATTCATGAATGAAACATTCAGATAAATTAGGCTTAGATCATGACATTTTGCTGGGATCTTTTTAGTGAGCTTTAGGATCCCATATTCAAGATGGAAATACTCTTGGATAGGTAGGTTATTGATAAATATAGCATCATGTTTTGGTGGACATTATTCAAGGAAATATGAGGGGATCTAATACTTGACTTCTTCAAGCCACAGATCCATCGTTATCCTCAAGCTCGTAAGTTCCAACGTTTCTGGATCAAACACAGGAAATTTTTTATGTTGGCCATGAACATCAGTGTTGTAGACAAGGGGCTATTTTATATGAGAAATTAAAGCTACCCGAATATAATTTATAGTTAGGAGAAGAAGCTCCTTTGAAGATCAAGTATCATACCTATGAAAAATAAGGGACAAACCTGGAAATTATTTTTCTCACTATGTAGTTAATCAATTATGGGTTTGCATAAGTCCTCTTGTTTTCCTATATATTGGTTTTTTATTTCAATATGACAAGACTATTCATCTTCAATAAGGATGCCTTAAAAAAATGGAATGGACCTTTCTACCTTTGTCTCATATGGTTCACAAAATAGCTTGATGATATGATCAACCTTATTTTATTCCTCATTAGATTCCATTTCATATGTAAGATGACTATCAAAGGAAAAAATATCAGACCTTGCATTATTCTGTTCAAATTTAATAGGTAATGCTGATTGGAGATGCACACAATTATGGGTGCCAAAGTTTCTACCATATTGAAAATCGTAGATAGAAGTGTTGGTCTCTTGAACCTTAAGGGATCTTTAGGATTTCCCTTCATTAATGACTGTTTTATTACTCTCATTCTCAGGAAAACTAGAACTATAGTCTGGTCCATTATCTCCATCCGTGCTCAGGATTTTTTCATATGTTGGTTGAATTTCCATTTTCCACTATAGAGAAGAGGCATGTCATGATACCCATGTTATCATGTGCTAAGTCTTCTAGGGTGATTGCAAGAGTGGTAGAAAGTTTTTTCCTACCCTCCTACTGATAGTCCTCCTCTCCATTCAGGACCTTTTCTCACACTATCAATAATTTGGAAATATGGATTGTTTTCAAGGGGGAATCAAATGAATGTAAGTGTACTATATCCCTCTCCAGGTGTATTTAGCCAGCTAAGCGGGTTCGAAAACTTGTCGAAAAGTTTTATGTCTTCTTCAATAGGGTGGTCATCAAAACTGCCTAAAAATAAGTAATGGCTAGACTGAATCATCCCACTTTTTTCACATCACAATATGTTAGAAGAACATACCTCTTTTTATCTCTACTACACTCATAATTTGCATCAAATGCAGCGTAGGTGTTATAGTTATGTTTTGCTCAAACTTAGAATGAAAATTTGAGCTTCCAAATGTGTTTCCATGAATGCCCATTTCTTTATTACCCTCACTTAGAATTATACATGATCGGTTTATATACATATTTATGAGGATGTCCTATTATTGTATTCTTCTTTGCTTCATTTTACCCTAGATTTAGCTTTGGCATTTTGTAGGAGTTGCGTTTGCACGCCCGCATTATACTCATACTAATTGTATCTTTTAGTCCCATTGACCTATTTATTGTCATTCATTGGATATATAAAATTATCTTATCTTATCTTATCTCACTTTCTACTGATCAAAATACACTTATCTAACCTGAGAAGCATGTTCAGGTTTCAATGCATCTCCAAATAGATTATGATTGGATTTGTTTAGGGCTTCATCATATCTATTACCTAATTGTTCTTCTAGTCAAAAGTGAGAAAAATGTTACACATCCATATAATCATTCTAAGCATTTCAGGTGGTCTATACACTAGTTAAAAAATGGAAAGTAGGGCCTTCATCATCAAGTGCTTCTAAATCTGTGCAGTGGTATTTATGGAAATCATTTCTTTCTTGAATTTTCTTTGAAATATGACATAGATGCCTTGCCATTGACAAAGATTCATCCTGTTGTAGTGTTGGATTTTTCACTATCTATAGTAATGCTGGGGTTAGAGGCTAAGAGTTGATATTCTTGTGATTCTGGGATGTCTTATTTTAGATACCCCCATTCCTTTGCTATGTCTAGTTCCAACAATCATTTACACAACATGATGGGTTGATTGATGTTGAAAGGGTCTTGGTGAGGTTTCAATAGCCCATATTTTAAGTGGAACTGGTTTATTTATAATCCTAACATTATCTTCTATTATTGCAAATGGATTACAATGGGACAACTTGAAGCCTCTAGCTTCACCAGCTGACAATGTTTTCCCTAATCAGCATTTCTAGTTCATAGTTGGACTTAGGATACTAATATTTTACAGACACATTCAATGTGATTTTTCCAAATTGAGGCACCTACTTTATAGTAAGTTGTTGGATCATTTCTGAAAATTTCATCACAACTTGTATAAAATTGTCTGGAGCTTGTGTATGGATCATCCATTGAGAATTTTCTTATTGTGAATTTTTCTTTCATTGTTATCTCTAGCCTACTCTTATCTCATGTCATGGTAATAACTAACTTGCTATTGATCTAGTTGGTTCCTTGAGATGAGATCACCTTCCAATATCAATAGAAAATGAATTAAAACAAAGTAACTCCCCTTCTTTGGTTGCTCCTATTTATTCATTTCATTTTACATTATGTCACAAAATCTAACTCCCATGGACACTTCTCCAGTTGAACATGCCCCAAAAAATATTGCCCAAGACCTCTCTTCAAAAAATGTTCAAAATTGAACCTTCCAATATCAACAAAAAATTAATTAAAACAAAGTAACTCCCCTGATTTGGTTTCTCCTCCTTATTCATTTCATTTACCGTTGACTCACAAACTCTAACTCCCATGGAAAATTCTCTAGTTGAACATTCCCCAAAAAATATTTCCCAAGATCTCACTTCAAAAACTGTTCAAAACTGAAGGAAAAAAAAACTCAAAACCTATTTCATAAAATGCCACAAAGAATTTCCATTGCAGGAACGATTTCAGCCACTAATATGGTACGTAAAATATTCTTTATTCAATTTTTGTTCAAGAAAATGCTCTGCAGGTTCTCTTTATGTATATGATAAGAATTGTCATACAAGTGTTGCTACTTTGATTAATTTACAAGCAGGCAGGGGTTGAATTATGTGGTATTGTCTGTTGTAGATCATTTGCAATATCCTTTTATTTTTGACTCTGAAAATATAAAAATAGAAAATTGTCAAAAATATGATAAAATATTATAATTTTTATACTTTGGCATAAAAATATTTCTTTTCATTGCATTAAAGTCAAAATTTTATACACTTTTAACCTTATGAAGTGGGTCCCAGACTTATATTTTAAAGGTTGATCATTATGTCATGCGGGATGTGATGAAAGCTCGTACTCTGATTGAATGACTCAACCTGCGAGCACAACTAGCACACTAATTAAAAAGAAGGGTGCCTCCATAGCTGGCCGGGTTGACTGCAGGAGAAAAAAAATGTGCGGTGGAGATTTAATGCGGGTCCACAAGCCAAAATATTTCTCTGTACCCCGAGACCCCCCGCACTGACATAAGGCGCTGAGTTTTTCGCAGTTGTCCTCCACGTCAGGTGAAATCAACGGTTCGTTGGCACGTCATGTCATCATTTAATTTAAAAGGTTGTGCCACCTATTTAAACGAAATTTACATTTTCTTGAAGTCATTTCGGATTAAGTTAATTTTTGAGATTGATTTCTGCTGCGTCATGTTTAGTTTCCCCTCACCTTGTTAAAATTTAGCCACCTTGCAAGTTGTTGGTTGCCATAGTCCTAAATTATGGCCAAGTGTTCATCTCTATTTGATTTTGCTAGTCATATCCCTCTCATGGATATCGAGAGGGATATCGAAGACACTAATTGTTCCCTGGTCCATCTTCCATTTTACCAACAAGTATTCTTGAATGACAAAGCTTCTCCAGTGTATGCCACCATGGCCAAGTCTGGTTTGTTGTCTGCATGTATCCCTAGAACTCATATTTTTCCTGAATTGATATCCTGGATGGTTTCCATTATGTATCCTGGAAAATGTTATTTGACGAATTGTCGGGGAGAGAATGCTCTGCAAATGTCCACCCAGTTAATCCTCCAAGCCATTTGTTACCCTGAGTCAGAGTCATGTGTTCAATTCTCTGATGAATATTTGGTAGCATGTTATGATAATATTGCAGGTGAAGACTTCAGTCAACTTATTTATTTTTTAAATCCCAACACACGGCAATTTCAGCCTCACAGCAAGGATTTTCCTATGGAGGTTTTTGATACTGAGATTCAATCAGTAGTGAGCAGCATTGCTAAAATTCTGGGAAAAATGATGATAGTATGGTGGATAAAACAATGTTAGGGATGTTTTCCATGATGATGAAGCCAAGAATGGTGTTGGATATTCCATCCTATTGGCAGGAAGCATTAAATTCATAGCTGATGAGTCTATCATTAACAGGTTCTTTCAAATTTCCTTCATTAATCATTTACTTGTTCTTATATCAAAATGTGGAGGAATTTATGCATCTATGTCTAAATATCATGGAAATGAATAAGAAGAGGCAGTCTGTAGTTTTCTGGACAGATATAGTAAGGAGAGATCAAAATGAAAATGGACTATTTGATTTTTCTAGTTATTTCATGTCAAGTGCATATAAGGTTTTGAATGGAGTTTCTTTTGAATGGAGTTTCTCCCCCTTGTTTTTTACCCAAAGCTCAAGAATTCTTGCATTTAGGAGCAAACTGTAAGTTTGGAGATTGGTTTGTGTTTGAGGATTATTCAGATATTAGGTTATATGGAGCAGGTGTTGAGCCTTATAGACTTCGAGTATTTTTTCCCATGAGGCTATTTGCCTTGGAGTTTATTCGAAAAAGTCTAAATGTTGATCAAGTTCAGTTTATGCCCATGAAAAAGAGAAATATGTTTAAATTGCCCATGATTGTAGGTCCTTTCATTGTTAATATGAGACAAACATTTTAAGAAGTTACTAAAATACTAGATGATATGCATGTGTTTCTAGGGGAAAGTTGGGCTTATGACCCACATAGTGTAATTTCCAATAGAATAATTGAGAATGGGTATTCATCTTTCATTCATGAAAGCAGGTCAGATTTAGAAAAGATAGCTAGCAAAGGTGTAGTAAGTTCAAGAGGTTCAAATATTCAAACTCCTATCATTTTAGAAAAGTATAATAAAAGAAGTAAAGAAATAGTAGTTGAATTAGGAGATGAGGAGCAAGGAGCTGAGAAAAGGACAAATTTTAATGAAGAACATGCATATAATCAACTTGGTTACTCTCTACAACTGGGAGAGGAACAAAATTTTCCTACCTCACCTAGAAGGCATGAGACTTCTTGTGAACAAGTACCTATGATCAAATAGATGTTTTCCCAAATTGTAGAGAGGAATCAGAAGATGAAAGCACAATATGAATATCGGATTGCTCCAGATCAAACAAGGCTTTTGACTGCCACAGATCTTGAGAAAGATCAATTCAGAATTGCCTTGTCACATCCTAATAACATGTCAATTGGTTCCTCTAGTAATTTCAATACTGTAAATATAAGTATAGATGTGAAGAAAATCCCATTGTTGGATAAGATGAACTTACATATGCAGACATGTCAATTGATTGTAAATGAATTGACAAAGACTAATGCAATGGAAATGAAATCAGAGAATATTTTTGGGAAAGTCATTAAACAGTTCAATTTATAAAAATCCAACTCTAAGGCTTTAACCATTTAAAATGAGGAACTGAAGAAATCATAATAAAGATTAGGGTGGACCCTAATGATAGGACTGGACTGTTGTGCAGAAACTTATGCAGAGTGTTGAAGCAGAGATATCTACATTGAAAAAAAAGCTAAAAATACCTACAAGAGATAATTCAATGGCTGCAGAGGTTGCAGAGGTAGAGAACGAGCAAGAAAAGATGCTATAGCAGCTTATGCAAAAGGAGGAAATCTCCAACATAAAAAAAACTGCAATATCATTGAAAAATCATATTGATAATCATACTTGTACTTTAGTTTTCCCTTCAAGTAACGAAGATCCTCAAGCACAGATTTCTCAATTGAATACTGAATTACAGATGGCAGAAAGATACTAGAAGAAGTCTCAAGAAGATCTAGAGACTGCATCAAAGATTATTCAAGCTGCAGAAAATGAAGCTAGTAAATACAAAATGGACAGTCAAAATGCCAATGCTGAGATCAAAAGCCTTAAAGAGAAATTGAAAGGGAACATATCTTTAATACAGGCAAAAGATATCATTTGGAATCATATCATTTCTGAAATGAAGTCTTTAGGACTTCTTGATGGTGGTTGCAGAAGAAAGGAGTCTTACCAGAGAATTTGAAGAACACGTAATGGCAGATAAACAAAAGAAAATCAGTAGGGCTATTTTGGAAAAAAGATTCATCAACTTTATTAATTCCAAAATAGAACAAGAATTGGAGGAAAATGAGATTGAGAATATAATATTAATGCAGTAGAAATTAATAAGATTATTTTCAAGAATGATTGTAGAAAAGCCACGGAAAAGAGGTTGATTGAAATCAAAGAAGCAGTAAGTCAGTTTGATAAATCATTGGAAAAATTAACAAAAGCAGGTTTACCTTCATGTCGGGCATTAGGAGGAGGTCTATTGTCATGGGATTCTTATGAAAAATTACTGGTATTAACAAAAAAAAAAGTTGATAATACACCTGAAAAGACTCAGGTACTCAAGGGGGCAACAATGATCAACTTTCTTCAGAGACATTTTTAGCTGTTGTGGCTGGTAAAAACTCTATTTACAGAAAGATCATCTTACATCCGAATTATTGCTTTCAGGTTAGAGTATCATAATCTGATACACTCACCCAGGACAAGAGTAGAGATATGGAAGAAGTGCAGAGCCTGGACAATAGACTTTCCAAAAAATCCTTCAACTTCAAAGAAAGACAAATCAGAAGCTGATCTGGGAAATGTAGCAGAATCATCAACTATTCACATTCAACATATAGATTAGGGTGTTAATTTTTTATGTTATTATAATATTTCAAAGATGATGTAAATGTAATAAGACTTTTTTAGAGTATGTAATAGATAGTTTTCAAAGTCCTAAGGAGTTGAGGTAGTTAGGATTAGTTATAACAGTTTCAAACTAATTTTTATTGTATTTAATGTAATAATTTAGATGAAGGAAGGTTCCAAGTTTTGGACCTTCAAACTACAATTTTTGTACTCAAAGCTTTCAAATATTAATGAATGAGAGGAAAATTTCTGGAATATGTTTATGTTGATATGTGTTCAAGTTTTCGTTCTGTGTTTTCTATCTTTGAATAAAACGAAGTAATGAGTAGCAGGTCTCTTTTTACCTCTGTAAGCAAGAGTTAAAACCCTTAATTGGCACTCCTTAATTTTAACTTTTTCTTTCATATAATTCTTATGGGGTTTGAGATGATATATTTTGTGTAACAACATATCAGTTTGGACTTCTTTCTTTCATTTTCTTCTGGTCATTTAATTCAACATAAGTAAAAGACAACATTGTCAAATGTTCATTATATTTGATATTGGAGGGTTTAATGATAAATACTTGAGGGTCATGAAACAAAGAAAAATAATTTTGTGACATAGTCATATAAATGGCTTAAGCATTGATTCCTTATCACAGCTAAGGGATTGTCTCTTAAGGAAAAACATTTTTTGGTGTTGTTGCCAGGGAAAAAATAAACGAAGTCTTTTCCCTGGGTTTTGTTTGTATTTCCCTTGGTTGTTCAGAGAGGGGAAATATTAAAAGTTGTGATTCATTTTCTAATTCTGGCTTATAAGAGGCCACATACGAGGTCTAATACCTCTCAACAGAAGGTTCCTACCCTTTCAAATCCATAAAAGTTGGTTTCTAAAAAGAGCTAGAAATAAAAAACCATTTCTACACCTGATGCCACACTGCGTGCACCTGGAAGGAGTTCTCATACTATTTCATCCAAGGATATTTCCCAGAAACTCACTTTCTCGGAACAATAATCCTTGTCTTCATCCATTCACTTCCAAGAACCAAGGTTAGAAGAGCAGCCTTTCGAATCTGTATCTTTCACATTTATAGAAACTCATCCTAATATAGTTGTTAGTTCTTCTTATTTAGTTTATCAACCCCTTCCTTTATCAGTCGTTTCACCCCATTCATCCACACCTACAACTGGTACACAGATTCCCAATACTAAAGGAGCAGTCAATCAGGGCATAAACATGGCAGCCCCTACTTTCTTGATGAACAGATATGCACCATTAAATTTTCCTCAACCAATGAATGAAATGCCTCAATAATATCTTAAGTTTCTTTTTAGGTTTACTGGTGAAGATGAAATAACTGCAGAACAACACTTGCCTGTTGTTGGGTATGTGTTATATTCTTTCCACGATTAGCCCCGCACGCTGTATGTTGCGTCGGGCGTAGCTGGGGGGTCACGAGGGGCGAAGCAGTCCCCACCGTTGGGGTCCAGGGCAGCGCCCCGGCCAAAATTGGTTTTTGTGCGGACCCACTCATAGGCGGATCTGCCCATGGTTTTGTGCATGGTTTTGCACATGGTTTTGGGGTTCGATGGTTTTCGGCCCCTGGTATTTTGTAGATCCGGTCAAGGGAACTACGGTTATGTTATAATCCAGGGTTAATGGATTGGGGTTTATGTATGCTTCGGCATGTATATATATGTGTTGTAACACTAAAAGGAATATAATGAAAAATCAAGCTGGTCGTCCCGATTTGGGATCCGGGGGAAAATCTCTGTGTTTATCTGTTTTATGTTTTATGCTCTTGCTATTGTTTATTTTCTGTTATAAGAATCGTGTGTAGATATTTCTGTTCAGGGTTAAAACCTACATTTGGTATCAGAGCTGTTTCGGCTTCAAGGGGACGCCTTTGTTGTTGAGGGTTTTTTTCTCGGGCCTGTGGTAGACCCTGTTCAGTGGGAGATCTGCGGGATCAATTCTTGCGGTGAAAGAAGATGGCGAGCGGCGGAAAGATAGAGATCGAGAAATTTAATGGTCAGAGTTTTGAGTTGTGGAAGCTCAAGATGGAGGATCTGCTGGTGGATAAAGATCAGTGGATCGCGGTAGATCCAGGTACTAAACCAACGGGAATGTCAGATGAAGACTGGAAGAAACTGGATCGGAAGGCTAAGAGCACAATACGATTGTGTGTGTCAGATTCAGTATTGTTGAATGTATCTGGGGAAGCTACGGCGAAGAATTTGTGGGAAAAACTTGGGACTTTGTGCCAATCTAAGTCTCTGGTGAATAAGTTGTTCCTGCGGAAAAAGTTGTATAACCTGAGGATGAAGGATGGAGACTCGGTGACAGAGCATCTGAACGCCTTCAATACTGTGGTAAGTCAGCTGTCGTCTGTTGATAGTAAAATCTCAGATGAAGATAAGTGCATCAGTTTGTTGTGCTCTCTACCAGACTCGTGGGACAGTCTGGTTATTGCAATAGGTAGCAATACAACTACCTTGAATTTGATGACATTGTCTCAGCCTTGCTGTCGGAGGAAATGAGACGGAGAAATATGGAGGGTCAGAATGGAGATGCCTTATCTGTACGAGGAAGGTCCCAGAACAGAAACAAGAATAAGGTTTCGAGTGGGAGATCTAAATCTAGAGGGAGATCTAAATCTCCTGGAAAGTTTGTAAAGGTGTGATGGAAATGCGGAAAGGAAGGGCACTACAAAAAGGAATGCAGATCTAAAGCTCCTGAGAAAGGAAAGGGATCTGATGAAGGTCCTTCTGCAGAGGCAAAAACCACCTTGGATGAAGGTGGGGATGTGTATTTGGCTTCTTCTTCAAATACACATGTAGATAATGAGTCATGGTTGATTGACTCAGGTGCATCCTTTCACTTCACTCCCCATAGGGAGTGGTTCTGCGAGTATGAGAAATATGATGGTGGTGATGTCTTCCTAGGGGATGATAGGAAGGCCAGAATCGTCGGACGTGGAAAGGTCAAGCTGAAGTTGCAAGGTGGAAGGATTAGAACACTTCCTGGTGTTCTGCATATTCCTGCATTGGCCAGAAATCTGATTTCTGTAAGCAAGATGGATGATGCAGGTGTAAAAACAG